>JBBMOL010001993.1:0-29890 GCA_037954665.1 Laguncularia racemosa
CCACAATTTCACAAGTGAAATTGATAAGAGTAGATGGTGTGAAGTGGGGGCTCCCCCCAGCAACAAAAGTGTATTTTCTCAATTCTTTCAAAAGTTTTCCAAAAACCTTAGTTAGCAAGTATTTATACTTGCTCCAATTAGGGTTGAAATGACTAAACAATTACATCTATGTCACTAAAGGGTAGTCGGTCCTAAGTTCCTTAATTACAACTAAATAAAATGTCCCACAAAGGTTACAAAATAAAGGGTTCAAAAATAAATTACAAGTACAAAAATAATCTTCAACAAGCTAGCTCTTCAATGGAATTCATCAATTCAGCTCATTTTCGGTTTTAGGTCGGTCCATGAATATTCCACAAGCTGAGTCTTAGTGAGTTTATCCATCGCCCTATAAAACACGATAAGTGTGCCTGCTGGAATACACAATACATAAACAATAGAAAAGAGGTTAGTATATAAATAATTTCAGGGTCGATTTGTTCAAAGAGGACTCTCATCTCCAAGATTTGAAATCCTTTGGCTCTTGCCCTAATGATAAGTCTTGTAGGATTTTGATTCCTATCAATTAATGACAATGCGTACAAAGTGGATTTACCAGGTAATTATAACGTTAGTGCTACATTCAATGTTACTGATTTGAATCTTTTTATGCAGGCGATGTCTTTGATTTAAGACAAATCCTTTTGAGGAGAGGGGAAATGTTATGGAGAACCAAGCTCAGTGGATGTTAAGTTAGGAGGATTAAGGAGGCAAGGATGCGAGCTGAGAGATTTTGAGTCCGATTAGCATGCCTTAAGGACCTATCACAAGATCACGAGCTAAGAAGATACAACAAACTTTGAGCATTCATCTACAAAGCTTGGTGAACATGGTTAGTGAAGAACTTCAAGGATATCAAAGCTTGAGAACCATGACAACTCATGTTCAATGCAACTTGTTACAAATCAAAATTGGAGATTAGAGCTTAAAGGCTGCTAACCTAGGCCATTGGAGTTAAATCCATAAGCTGCTGGTGTAGAAGAATGAAGGTCATCGGTGTTGAACCATAAGCTACCGGCATTGAAGAAATGAAGGCCACCGACGTTGAATATGAAAGCTACCGGCATTGAAGATCCAAGGCCGTTGGTGTAGAGAATAAATGCCACTAGCTTTCTTTTAATACGTGTTTGTAATTTCTTGTGTCTTTCAGTTTTTAGGAGGGACATATAAATACCCTATTGGCTACAATTGTGAGTAGTTTTTAGAAGATTTTGAAATCTAAAAGAAAACTTTGGTATTCCTTTGTGTTCTTGCTTTGAATACATGTTTTAGAACATTTAAGAGAGAATTGATCACCTTACTTATAGAGTGTTTTGAATTAGCGCAAAACCTTTGTTCTAATTTCTTGATTGATAACTAAGAGAAACCTATTTCTAGTCCATCTTAGGTATTGAATCCAATCAAATATGAGGGCTTTTACGTCACTGTCGTGAAGGTCCGTAATACACTAAAAGGGGTTCTCAGGCGTGTTTTCAGGGGTTCCCATATCAGTAACTTTTTGCCCTTCTTGGTACTTTGATTCACTTTTCCACACATTGTTGAAACCCTTTTCATTCTTTATGGATGATGCTCTTGCGACTTAATTTATGTCACTTATACAAAAATTATGTGCTAAACACAAACACTTCCTAGTTATATAGTAAGGCTTCATCTTCCTCTTGAAATTCACATCAATTAATTCATTTGAGTATTCTTTTTTTTTTCATGGACAATTATTGCATTTGTTATAGTAGGAAAGTAAGCTTAAGTGTTTGTAGAGAGAGACATTTCATATTACTTAGTCAATTAGCAAAAGCAATGGTTAATCGTCATTTGTCAAGGCACATAATAGCCTTACCATTTAGTTCCAATAGCTTTAATAAAATCTACCAATGGAGATAAAGAAAGTTAAAAGGGAAAATCGAGCAGACATTATTCTAACTAGCAAGCAAAGGAAGGTGAGTACAAGCCAACCATAAGGCTTTAAGGTTACTTACTTTACTTACTTCACCTTCCCTACACATTTTACTAAGTATATGTTTTTTCTTAAGAAGACCAAGTTTAGATATACCTTATTGAAACAAATATTTTTTCACTATTTATCTATTTATGAGTGCATTGTCAAGTAATAACGACTATCTTGTTTTGACACTTGCTTTGGCCCTCAATTAAGGTTTATGATCATTAGTGATTTCACCTTCTCTTTTTGGTGATGATCCGAATACATTCCACTATTGTTTATTTTTAATAAGGTGGGAAAGTGAGAATAAGCTAATCACAAGGCTTCTAAGGTTCTTTACATTACTCACTTCACCTTCTCTAGGAATATTCCTTGCCATATGTTTTGAAAAACCAAATTTAAACACCATTCTACTCTTTTAAATAGAGTTATCTTGCTTCTATACTTACTTTAAACAATAAGGTGGGGAAGTGAGAACAAGCCAATTATAAGGCTTCAAGGTTCTTTGCTTTACTCACTTCACATTCTCTAGACATATTCCTTAGCATATAAAGACAAGTTTAAATATAGCTTATTGAAATGAAGACCTTATACTCTTTATTTATTCAAATAGGGCCTTCTTCTTTTGATGCTTGCTTCAACTCTCAAATAAGGTTTACGATCAATGGTGATTTCACCTTCTCTTTTTAGCAATGATTTGAATATATTCCACCATTGGTTGTTTTCATTAGGGTTTCAAATTAAGAAAGAAGACTTCCTAATCTTAAAGTAAGGAATTCATTATCAAAAGAGATAGAGCAAGATGTGCTTATGCTTATATTTAAGGTCCATTTACTTCATCTGGTTATAAATCTATCACTTGCAATTGACCTTCTAAGTTTCATCTAAATCTTTAGATTTTTAAAATACCACTAAAATTCCCCAAAATCTAAGACGCTAGGCCCACCACGTATCCTTACTGGGCAAGGAGACGTCAAGGCTCTTAAACACTATATACCACTAAATCTACATATCCTGTAAACCACAATAAAGGTAATATTTAACAATATAACAATTGTCTTTGTTAAATCTCATTGACAATTCTACATACTTCTTTAAAGAGCTCCAGAATACAACAATTTAAACTACTCAAGATATCATCTATTCTAAATGCTCAAATTCTCAAATATCAAAATAAGCCACCATAGTTCCAAAGGCTTCAATTGATAATTCCTTACTTAATCACCATAGTAATAAAAGAAATCTACATCATCCCCTTCCTGCACATTTAACTCTAGGTCCTTATCATGGGTAACATTTTCATCTATGCCTGTAACTAAGAAAAATATCCCTCGAGAGGTGAACTAATGCCCAATACATATAACCTACAAACACATACGCATGAACAAGCATGAATCAAGTCACATGCATCAATGCAAACATTAAACATCATACAATAAGTTATTATTTCATTTAAGTCATGTAATAGCAATATGGTACTCATTACCCCACCAAGCCATATATACATACTTAATATATAATATGGTGCTGGGAACTACTATTACAAGCCCCAACACCCATAAGTCCTTAAACCTACCCAAACCATTTCCAAGCATGACTCTACTAGAGACAACGTCACATAAAGATCATTATGGTGCCCACTAAGGATCTGTGATAGAGCCATTTTATACTCAATCTTTATAGTATGAAGTGTGTTAATTTATTATAGATTTTATAGAAATCATAAGGAAAAGGTACTTAATTCTATTATGGTGATAAATCAGGTTAAATGGAGTCAAAGGTGCTAATTCAAGTAAATTAGAGAAGTCATATACAACTTGGATCAAAGACAAGGATTTACACCGCTGGAGGAAAGTACATGGGCGTGTAGTTGAAGTACACGGTCGTGTACTTAGTTTTGAAGCCACAGGAAACTACACGGTTGAAGTACACGACCGTGTATCTGTCTTGAAGAATCTACGGGAAAATACACGGTTGAAGTACACTACCGTGTATCTGTCTAGAAGGAGGCACGTTTTGAAGCACGACCATGGTTCAAACCATGCTATACACTGCACAAGAAGGTGGAATTGTGGACTTCCAACAAAGAGAGACACGGCTCGTGATCTGGCTTTGGTGGAAACTATGCTTGAAGCCATGGTCAAAGCTGTGGTGGAAGTTGAAATGGAAGACGTGCCAAGGATGAGAAATTGTGGAACATCAACCAGAGGATGGCACGACTTGAGATCTGTTCATGGTTGAAGCCGTGGTACACACTGATCACGGATGAAGACTTGTAGATTACCCACAGAGGAAGGTACGGCTTGACCCACGGCCGTGTTGTAGGGCGTGCCAGGCGGACGATTATTTTCTTCTCGAGATTTACTTGAAAAAGGAAAGATATTTTCGTATCTTGCTAGCAAAAGATCACCTGCCATTCCTTTAACAATATAAATAGAACTAACCCTAGAGGGTTAGGAGAATTCTGAATCATCTTGGAGACAAGAAGGAAGAAAGAAGGCAGAGCAAGAAGACCGGGAGTCGAGGCTTGTTATGTTTTTACTTTTAATTTTCGTTTTTATGATGAACATGTGTAGCTAAGTAGTTTTTCTAGCCAAAGGGTCATAGAAGTTTGATTCTCCACGAATTGTGAGATCTAATTGATTTATATTTAAGCTATTCTTTGTTTTTGGATATTCATATATCTTTTGAACGTCTTGTCATTATTATCTTTGTTGATTGGTATGAATTATAGCTCTTCTACTTAATTAGCAAGTTAATATATTGTCAACTAGCACGTCAAATCCGTAATTGTTTGATAGTTCTAGTCTCAGTGACAAGATAACATGTTTGATTATAAAATAGATAATCGAATTCATGTTATGGAGATGTATGATCTTGTTTAAATAGGTTATCTTATAATCTACTGGCATGAATTGGTGGTCTCTCTTGTTTTTAAGGCTATTGATAGATTAAATCCTAAGAGCTTGTTTAGGGTTGTCTAATCGATAAGAGAAGTAATCAAAGAGCTTGTTTTGATTATCGAAGAAGTAAGGAGAGATAGGTTATTAGAGCTTGTTAATAACCATAACCAGTTTATCTAGAAATAAGGATAGAAGACATTTGCATCGATGATCAATTCCTAGAGTTAAACTATCTTGATTCCTTTGGCTAGGCTTTTATCAATATTCGACTTTATTATTTTGTTTCAACATTATTTGATTCACAAACAAACCCCCCATTTTTCTTTTCCTCTTTATTCTCTTTGAATAGAAATATATTTAACCAATCCCTGTGGATTCAACCCTACTCACCACTATATGCAAATCATATAATTGTCTAGGAGTAGGTTTTTATTTTTATTGGATTCGACACCCATCAAATTTTAGCGCCGTTGCCGGGGATTGGTGTCAAATTTATTTCTATTCTTATATGACTCGTTCTTCTCAGATAGGTGAACTCACTTATAATCCAGAGATCGAGAAGACTCTTAAGAGGCTGCGAAGAGAAGCTAGATCATCCCCTGGACTGAACTTGGCATCGGATTTGTCTGATTCATCCATTGATTCTGAAAAAGAAGACGATATGGCAAATCCTGAAAGAACATTGCGAGAATTGGTTGCACCGGATGTGAATCAACAACCACTTTGTATTCACTATCCCGAACTAGCTGTTGAATTCGAGTTGAAATCTGGGTTAATACATCTGCTACCCACCTTTCATGGTCTTGAGAATGAAGATCCTCATAAACATTTGAAAGAGTTTCAAATAGTGTGTTCTAGTATGAGGCCGCAAGGAATAACCGAGGATCAAATCAAGTTACGTGCTTTTCCATTTTCTTTAAGTACTAAAGCTAAAGATTGGTTGTTTTGTTTGCCTCCAGGTTTTATAACCACTTAGACAGATATGGTGAGACTCTTCTTAGACAAATTCTTCCCCGCATCCAAAGCCGCTGGTATAAGAAGAGAAATTTGTGGTATCAAACAGAGGGACACCGAGACTCTTCACGAGTACTGGGAGAGGTTCAAGCAACTTTGTGCAAGCTGTCCACAACATGGGATATCTGAACAACTTCTCATCCAATACTTCTTTGAAGGCCTGCTTCCAATGGAGAGGAAGATGATGGATGCTGCAAGTGGAGGCGCCATAGTAAACAAAACCCCTGGTCAAGCTAGGGAATTGATCTCCATTATGGCTGCTAATTCGCAACAATTTGGGTATAAGCATGATACATCTTTAAGGAAGGTAAATGAGGTAAGTGTATCTAACCTTGGACATCAAATTTCTAACCTAACCTCCCTTGTGCAGCAGCTAGCTCTTGGAAATACCCAGCAGGTGAAGGCTTGTGGAATTTGTGCTGCTCCTAATCATCCTACCAACATGTGCCCCACATTGCAAGATGACAATCATGAACACGCCAATGCTGTAGGAGGATTCCCAGGACAACCACAAAGGAAATATGATCCCTACTCAAATACTTATAATCCTGAATGGAGGGATCATCCTAACTTCAGATATGGCAATAAACCACAAAACTTCCAACAATTCCAACCTAAGCCATCAAACCAAGTACCACAAGCTCCTTCGACTTCAGGTATGTCTCTTGAGGAAATTGTTAAATCATTTGCCGTTAATACAAAAAAATTTCAGGATGAGACAAAGCAGAGGATCCACAACTTGGAAAATCAGGTAAGCCAACTTGCTTCTTCTATAAACAGGTTAGAAACTCAAGGTAAGTTACCTTCTCAAACTATTACAAATCCAAAGCAAAGAGCTAATGCAATTACCTTGAGAAGTGGGACGAAATTGCAGGGATCAAATGAGAAAGGACACCGAACCAATCTTGAGAAAGAGACTGCAACTCCAAGTTAGTAGAACAACCAGATCAAAGGATCCCTTGTTGAACCACCAAAAGTCATGACAACAGCACCTCCTTTCCCCTCTAGATTAGCGAAAACCAAGAATGACGCTGAAGAAAAGGAGATTCTTGAAACGTTTCGCAAAGTTGAGGTAAATATTCCTTTGTTGGATGCAATTAAGCAAGTACCTCGTTATGCTAAATTTCTCAAAGAATTGTACACTAACAAAAGAAAGCTGAAAGGTAATGAAAAGATTAGTGTGGGTGAGAATGTTTCAGCTATTCTTTAGAAGAAGCTTCCTCCTAAATGTAAGGATCCAGGTATGTTTACTATTCCTTGCAAAATAAGTAATCTTGGAATCGCTAAAGCTATGTGTGATTTAGGAGCTTCAATCAATGTTATCCCTTTATCTATTTATCAAAGCTTGAATGTTGGTCCCTTGAAGGAAATAGGTGTTATTGTTCAACTTGCTGATAGGTCCAATGTCTATCATGAGGGAGTCCTAGAAGATGTTTTAGTACAAGTTAATGGGTTGGTTTTCCCTGCAGATTTTTATGTACTTGACATGGAGAATGATGATTCTCGTAATTCCTCAATGATATTATTAGGGAGACCATTTCATAAGTCATCCAGAACGAAAATTGATGTACATGATGGTAACCTCACTATGGAATTGGATGGTGAAGTGATTAAATTTAACATTTATGATGCCATGAAATATCCTAATGATATCTCCCCTGTTTTTGTTGTGGGTGTTATTGACCCATTAACACAGGCTACTTTTGATTTGATAGATGATGATGAGTTGAAAATTGTACTTAATAGGAGTCTTACTATTAATACATTGAAAACTCTTAAGGAGAACCTTGTAATATCCTCTGATTTGCAGGACATGATTTAGGAGTTTGAATCATTAAAACCTACCAAGTATGATGTGTCCTACATTAATTTACCCCCTTCTAACACAATACTTCTTCTCTCTATTCTACAGGCACTAAAGTTGGAATTAAAACCCTTACCCGAACATCTAAAGTACATCTTCTTAGGAGAAAATGAGACTCTTGCTGTGATAGTCTCTAACAAACTAAGTGCTTTAGAAGAAGAAAAGTTGATTCGGGTGTTAAGAGAGTATAAAGAAGCCATTAGATGGTCCATAGCAGATATCAAAGGATTAAGCCCCTCCACATGCATGCATAAGATTTTAATGGAAGATAATTGCAAACCTTCAAGGGAAGTTCAACATCGTTTGAACCCACCTATGATGGAGGTAGTTAAGAAAGAGATCTTGAAACTTCTTGATGCAAGTATGATCTATCCAATTTTCGATAGCAAATGGGTAAGTACAATTCATGTTGTTCCAAAGAAAACATGCTTGATTGTGATTGAAAACTCTGATGGTGAGTTAATTCCCACTCGGGTTCAGAATGGTTGGAGGGTTTGTGTTGATTATAGAAAGTTAAATGCGTCAACTAGAAAAGATCACTTCCCTCTTCCTTTTCTTGATCAGATGCTTGAACGTTTGGCTGGCCATTCTCACTATTGTTGTCTTGATGGTTATTCAGGTTTTCATCAAATTCCAATGGCACCGGAAGATCAAGAGAAGACTACTTTCACTTATCCATTCAGTACTTTTGCGTATCGAAGGATGCCTTTTGGGCTCTGCAATGCCCCAGCCACATTCCAAAGGTGTATGGTTAGTATATTTTCAGATTATGTGGAAAATATCATAGAGGTTTTCATGGATGACTTCACTGTCTATGCTAATTCTTTTGATTCATGTTTGACTAACCTTACAAAAGTGCTTCAAAGATGTATAGATAAGAACCTAGTGTTGAATTATGAAAAATGTCACTATATGGTTGAACAGAGTCTCATTTTAGGTCATATTGTATCCTCTAAGGGGCTTGAAGTCGATAAATCTAAGATAAAAGTGATTAAATCTTTACCTTACCCCGTAAGTGTATGGGAAATTCGCTCTTTTCTTGGGAGTGCAGATTCTATCGACGCTTCATCAAGGATTTTTCCAAAATTACTCAACCCCTATGTTGATTGCTGCAAAAAGAAGTGACATTTGAGTTCGATGAGGCCTGTAAGCACGCTTTTAACACATTGAGGGATAAGTTGATTTCTGCTCCAATCATCCAACCACCTGACTGGAACCTTTCCTTTGAAATTATGTGTGATGTGAACAATTATGCAGTTGGAGCCGTTCTTGGCCAAAGAGTTAGAAGAGCTTCTCATGTCATTTATTTCGCTTCCAGAACATTAGATAATGCTCAATGCAACTATTCCACAACGGAAAAAGAACTCTTGGCTGTTGTTTTTGCATTAGAAAAATTCAGATCATATTTACTTGGTACTAAGGTAATTGTTTACTCTGATCATGTAGCTCTCAAATACCTGCTCGCGAAGAAGGAGGCGAAACCAAGACTTATTCGATGGATACTCTTATTACAAGAGTTTGATATGGAAATACGCGATAGGAAAGGCTCTGAAAACTTAGTTGCCGACCACCTCAGTAGAATACCTATCAGTGAAGGGTCAACAGCAATACAAGATGATTTCCCAGATGAGTATCTCTTTTCTATTCAAAAGACAATTCTGTGGTATGCTGATATTGTTAACTATTTGGTTACTAAGACACTACCAAGTGATTTGTTTAGGGCTCAAAAAGATAAAATTAAAAGTGATGCTAAGTACTATGTATGGGATGATCCATATTTGTGGAAACATTGTGCTGATCAGATCATTAGAAGGTGTATTTCTCAAGACGATATTCCTTCTGTCTTGCAATTTTGTCACTCATATGCATGTGGTGGACATTTTGGCCTTAAGAGGACAGCTCAAAAGGTATTAGGATGCGGTTTGTTTTGGCCTACATTGTTTCGTGATTCTTTTATGTTTTGTAAGTCTTGTGAACAATGTCAAAAAATTGGCAACTTAGGACGTAGAGACCAAATGCCACTTACCCCTATTCTTGCATGTGAAATATTTGATATATGGGGTATTAACTTTATGGGTCCTTTTCCTCCTTCTTTCGGTAATGTTTACATCCTTCTTGCTGTGGATTATGTTTCAAAATGGGTGGAAGCCAAAGCAACCCAAACTAATGATGCTAAAGTTGTTGTGGATTTTGTTAAATCTCATATTTTTGCTAGGTTCGGGACACCAAAGGCTCTTATCAGTGATCGTGGTATACACTTTTGTAATAGAGTAGTGGAAACTCTACTAAAAAAATACAGGGTCACTCATCGCACTTCTACCGCATACCACCCTCAAACCAATGGATTGGCAGAAGTTTCAAATTAAGAAATCAAGTCTATTCTAGAAAAAACCGTCAATCCAAGCAGGAAGGATTGGAGCACAAGACTTGAAGATGCATTATGGGCCTACCGGACAGCTTACAAGACCCCTATAGGTATGTCTCCTTACTGTTTGATATTTGGCAAACCGTGTCACCTCCCTGTGGAGCTGGAACATAGGGCGTACTGGGCTATAAAACAATGTAACATGCGAATGGATGAGGTTGGTGAGCATAGAAAACTTCAATTACAAGAACTTGAGGAAATTCGAAGAGAAGCTTATGAGAGTACTAAAATCTACAAGGAAAAAACAAAGAATTTTCATGATCAAATGATTTCTCGAAAGAATTGTTCTGTAGGTCAAAAAGTACTACTTTATCATTCTCGATTGAAGTTGTTCTCTGGAAAACTACAATCACGGTGGATTGGTCCTTTTGTTATCACTCACATATTTTCCCCTGGTGCAGTTGAGATCGCAAATCTTGTAACCGGTAAGAACTTCAAAGTCAATGGTCATCGCTTGAAACCTTTTTATGAAGGATTTCAAGTATGTAATATTGAAGAAACCAGTTTAACTCACCCCGAGTATTGTGATTAATTATAGGAACGTCTAACCAAAGACGTTAAAGAAAGGCGCTTCATGGGAGGTAACCCATGTCAAAAAAAAAAAAATTAATTTTGTTTTGTTTTGTTTTGATTTTAGTTTTGTTTTGACTCTTTCTTGTGGATTAGCTGCAGCAAGGATACATATCATCAGATGACACTCTCTAGTGCTTAAGGGGAGAACTCCAAATACCAGGGAAGTACCAGTATTTCCTTTCTCTTATTCTCTAATGTTCCTTGTGTTGTTAATTCCTCTTTAATTGTGCTGAATTAGGAACAGTGAGGACACTGTTCAAGCTAAGTGTGGGGGAGAGGATAATAAAATATAGAGAATAGAGAACTGACTTATACTCTGAATGTTTGTCCTTAAGCAATTTTAAGCCAAATTTTTTCAAAATTATCATGGAATCTAGAGATTGTACTAAATGTTATAATAAGCATCTACAAAATGTGAAATTGACTTGTTCAAATACTTTACTCACCTACTGTTGTGATTAGAATACTTGGTTAAAATTAAGTAGTGAAATCTTTAAAAAACAAATTTACCTTGTATTTAGCTTTAGAATTGGAAGTCTAAGAGTAAGTCGAGTCCCTAAGTGAAAAATAAACAAGTTTACTTCTAGGTTATATTAGCAACTGTATACTCCTTGAAGTTGTTCTAAAAATAAGAAAAATAAAATAATAATAATAAATCAAGCATAGCCATTACTCCAATGATTCAACTAATTGACTTAAGAGTATTCAAACTTGAATGTTAGAGTGAGGAAGAGTCCGTAGGGGTATCTCAAAACTCGGTCACTTGAGTAACGGGCTCGGGATGTGCCGACTCAATGAACTCACTATAACGATAAGGGCGAAAAAGGCAAAAGTTCATGAAAAGAAGCGGGCAAAAACCCGTCAAAATAGATGCTTGATTAAATCAAAAGAACAATGAATGGAAACATTCATTGAATTAAACAAGACTTATAATAGAAAGGGAGAAAATCTATGGAAAGAGTTGATACTATATGCTTTTACTTTATGTTGCAAGGATTATATACTTAATAATATCCAATGAAGTTTAATTGGGTGTTTTTCCTTAGTGGATTAAGTATTTACTTTTGGAATAAAAATTCTTTTGCTAAACATGAGGATTAAAGTTTGTTTTGTTTAGATTAGCTATTAAATTTTGTCCATGGTAATTTGATCACATGAAACCAATTTGGTTGAAGTAGTAGACATTAAAATTACAAGTCATGAATTACAAATGAACAGATGCTTGGAATGATGAAAAGAAATTTTTGTATAATCTATGATGGATTTCTCAATTGATTTGATTCATTTGCTTGAGGACAAGCAAGAGTTTAAGTGTGGGGGAATTTGATAGAGCCATTTTATACTCAATCTTTATAGTATGAAGTGTGTTAATTTATTATAGATTTTATATAAATCATAAGGAAATGGTACTTAATTCTATTATGGTGATAAATCAGGTTAAATGGAGTGAAGGGTGCTAATTCAAGTAAATTAGAGAAGTCATCTACAACTTGGATCAAAGACAAGGATTTACACCGCCAGAGGAAAGTACATGGGCGTGTAGTTGAAGTACACGGCCGTGTACTTAGTTTTGTAGCCATAGGAAACTACACGGTTGAAGTACACGACCGTGTATCTGTCTTGAAGAATCCACGGGAAAATACACGGTTGAAGTACACGATCGTGTATCTGTCTAGAAGGAGGTACGTTTTGAAGCACGACCATGGTTCAAACCGTGCTATACACTGCACAAGAAGGTGGAAATGTGGACTTCCAACAAAGAGAGACACGGCTCGTGATCTGGCCTTGGTGGAAACCATGCTTGAAGCCGTGGTCGAAGCCGTGGTGGAAGTTGAAATGGAAGACGTGCCAAGGATGAGAAATTGTGGAACATCAACCAGAGGATGGCACGGCTTGAGATCTGGCCGTGGTACACACTGATCATGGATGATGACTTGTAGATTACCTATAGAGGAAGGCACGGCTTGACCTACGGCCATGTTGTAGGGCGTGCCAGGCGGACGATTATTTTCTTCTCGAGATTTACTTGAAAAAGGAAAGATATTTTCGTATCTTGCTAGCAAAAGATCACTTGCCATTCCTTTAACAATATAAATTGAACTAACCCTAGAGGGTTAGGAGAATTTTGAATCATCTTGGAGACAAGAAGGAAGGAAGAAAGCAAAGCAAGAAGACCGGGAGCTGAGGCTTGTTATGTTTTTACTTTTAATTTTCGTTTTTATGATGAACATGTGTAGCTAAGTAGTTTTTCTAGCCAAAGGGTCATAGAAGTTTGATTCTCCACGAATTGTGAGATCTAATTGATTTGTATTTAATCTATTCTTTGTTTTTGGATATTCATATATCTTCTAAACGTCTTGTCATTATTATCTTTGTTGATTGGTATGAATTAGAGCTCTTTTTCTCAATTAGCAAGTTAATATATTGTCAACTAGCACGTCAAATCCGTAATTGTTTGATAGTTCTAGTCTCGGTGACACGATAACATGTTTGATTATAAAATAGATGATTGAATTCATGTTATGGAGATGTATGATCTTGTTTAAATAGGTTATCTTATAATCTACTAGCATGAATTGGTGGTCTCTCTTGTTTTTAAGGCTATTGATAGATTAAATCTTAAGAGCTTGTTTAGGGTTGTCTAATCGATGAGAGAAGTAATCAAAGATATTGTTTTGATTATCGAAGAAGTAAGGAGAGATAGGTTATTAGATCTTATTAATAACCATAACTAGTTTATCTAGAAATAAGGATAGAAGACATTTGCATCGATGATCAATTCCTAGAGTTAAACTATCTTGATTCCTTTGGCTAGGCTTTTATCAATATTCGACTTTATTATTTTGTTTCAACATTATTTGATTCACAAACAAACCCCCCATTTTTCTTTTCTTCTTTATTCTCTTTGAATAGAAATATATTTAACCAATCCCTATGGATTCGACCCTACTCACCACTATATGCAAATCATATAATTGTCTAGGAGTAGGTTTTTATTTTTGTTGGATTCGACACCCATCAATCCGCGACTACGAGCTCTTAGGTCAGATTATGCACAAACAATAGACAACTTAATTTAATCCATTATATGTTATTTTAGTTTTACCCTAATCCTTACAATCACAAATAATAATAAAGATTACATGTACTTAGAAATGTAGTCTTAAGCTCGACTTGTCTTAGACTAATAGCTAGATAATATGATAGGAATCAAAATCCCTCAAGAGCTATCATTAGGGCAAGAGCCAAAAGATTTTAAATCTTGGTGATGAGGGTCTTCTTTAAATAAACCAATCCTGGAATTATTTACATACTAACCTCTATTCTATTACTTATATATTGTGTATTCCAGTTGGCACACTTATCATACTTTACAAGGTGGTGGATAAACTCACTAAGACTTAGCTTGTGAGTTATTCATGGATCGACCTAAACTGGTGATGAGTTAGACCGACGAATCTCATTGAAGAGATAGCTTGTTGAAGATTATTTTGTACTTGTAATTTATTTCTTAGAACCATTTATGTTGTAAGTTTTTGGGATATTTTTATTTGGTTGTAATTTATGTTTTAGGACCGGCCACTCTAAAGTCGCATAGTTGTAATTTTGTAGACATTTTAACCCTAAAGGGAGCAAGTATAAATACTTGCTTAAGTAGGGTTTTGGGGAGAGACTTGAAATTTGTAGCAAACACTTTTCTGTGTGGAGATTAGGGTTCTTCTTAACTTCATTGGCTCTTTTCAATTTCAATCCAAAAATTGGAATTGTGGCGAGTTGCAACATAGAGAATTGTGAGTAATATCAATTCCCTCCATTGTGTTTTTCTTTTCATCATTAGTGAGTCATATCTAAGGTTGATTAGGTTGGTTCTTTGATTTCACTTTGGCATCAATTGTATCCTCTCTTATCATTTGTGTTTTCCTTCTCATCACAAGTGAGTCAGATCTAGGGTTGATTAGGTTGGTTCTTTTATTTGAATTTCGGCTTCAATTGTAGGTCCAATTCCATCCATATATTATTATCAATTTATTTGGAATTGTATCCTTGATATTGTCTCATAATTGACTTTCATCATTTGCGTGACATTTCCTTGTTGTAAGGAGTTCACGTCCATTTTGTGTTGATTAGTGATTTGGAATCTCCTTTAATCTTATGTGGTGTGCTTAATTCCATTGAGCATAACATAATTTGGTGTTAAGATTGATTAACCAATAAATTGGATTACAAAAGCAATTTTTTAGGGTTCACACATAATTGAAGTCGATCTGGTTTTTGGATTTGCTTTTGAAGTTGTTTCAATTGTGTGATTGCATATGCTTTAATTCAATTTAAGGTATATCATAATTTGGTATTAGAGCTTGTGTTTTAAGAGAAGGGATTTTGCAATTTGGAATTCAAAAATTAGGGTATTGTTGAGTAGCACATTGATCCGAATTTGTTGATGTGAAGCTTAATCTTTTTCAATTGTGTTGTTAAATTGTTATCTTGTTGATTAGTGGTTATACACTTGGAGACTTGAACACTCTTGGCTTCCTTTGATTTTTGGTTGTGAATGTGTAGTGTATTGGAAGTGGACCATGAAGAAGTGTTGATCCTTTATGATCAATTGGAGAAGTGTGATTTATGTTATGTGTTTTCAGAAGTGAGGAGTAGCAAGTTTTAATTTTCAGATTTGAATTTCAGAATTGAAGTGTGAGTTAAGGAGGCAATTTGAATTTCAAAACACACATTAAGTGATTGATTAATTATGTGTTCATTTGAATTTGAAATAGCTCCTTACCATTTGTGGAATCTTGCAATTATTGAAGCCATTTTAAATTTGAAATTTGAGTTGCCTTTTCTTGTTGAAGTTACGGCTTGATATTTGTGTGAAAGTGGGGAAAGTGCACCGTGGCTTGAAGTAGTGTGTGTGTAGAGTTGTTTTTTTTTTTGTAAATTTAATGAAAGGTGTGTGTAATTGGCATTGGTTGTTGTGTGTGTTGTATAGATACTTATTGTTGTTGGCGTAAATTGTGGAATTGTGAGCAAAGGAGTTTTGAGGTAGTGAAGTTGTGCCTTTGTGCTTGTGTTAAGGTGCTGCATATTGTGCATTCAATTGGTGTCAAACAAAACAATTAAGTGTGAAGGTAATTAAACTCATTACTTAAACACTTGTGGTTAAATTTAATTCTTAACTACTTAGAAATAATTGTGTGTACTTTATTTATTTAACTTTACTTGAAGTACCAAGAATTATTTGTTTGTGCTTCAAATATTTCACTTGACTTTATTTGAAGTAACAATAAACATTTCTTGTATTGGTTAAGTGTGAGCACCGTGGGTGTATAAGGGTGTGTTGTTGTGGTTCTTATAGTGAAGTGTGTTGTTAACTTGTTGAAGTTAGTTAATAACCATGTCACATGATGTACATACTTCCACTTCTTTAGTACATCAAGTGTTGACTTCCTCTCCAACCATTGATGATAGATAAAGAGAAAACTTGTTCCATACTTCTTGTAGGGTACAAGGAAATTTGCGCGTAATTATTATTGATGGTGGTAGTTGTACTAATGTTGTAGCTGCATCATTAGTATCGAAGTTGAAACTTGAAACTATCCCACATTACATTGGTCGAATAATCAAGATAGTCTTTGTATAACCCAAAGGGCTAGGGTACCCATCAGTATAGGGGACAAGTATTGTGATGAACTTAAATGTGATATTATTCCTATGTGTACATCCCATATATTACTTAGTAGGCCATGGTTATATGACAAGATGGTATTACATGATGGGTATAGAAATACTTATATGTTCCAACAGTATGGTAAACATATAGTATTGAACCCTATGTCGCCATCAGAGGTCCAAAAGATGCAAAGACAGATAAGACAACCATCATAGATTCCTGAGGATCATAGCCACATGATCAAATCGTCAAAGGTTCCTAAGGTTTTCAGTTACACGAGCCAACCTATAAAGCACAAAATTTATCCGACATAGATGTCCCAACCTTCAGAGGATCTCGGTGGTCAGAGTCAGATGAGCAGACCACTAGAGGACTAAACTGTTTAGGGGCAGTTGTGTTCACCTTTAGAGGTACTAGAAGCTCATGAGCAGTTGAGTAAACCTTCAGGAGCTACTGAGGGTCAGAGTGATATGAGCAGATCACTAGAGGGTCAGACTATTCAGGGACATTTGTGTCCACCTTCATAGGTTTCAAAGGGCCATGAGTGGTTAAGCTAACTATTAGAGAGCCACGAGGGTCAGCGACATACAGATGAGTTAGAAAAGGAGGAAACAATATCAGTGGAATGGGTTAAGACAGGGGAAACTTTAGTGGATAATGGGGCATTATTTGTGTTACAAATGAGATACATCTTAGAAATGGAGGAGAGAAAACAATCACCCCCTGTGGTATTTCAAATATTAGGATTCTGCAGTGATACTTCTTTAGGTGGCTTGCTAGGAGAAAACAGAGTCTCTACTACATTTGATCTGTCAGATTTGAGGACAAATCTTTTTGAGGCTCGAGGAGATGATAGGAATCAAAATCCGACAAGACCTATCATTAGGGCAACAACCAAAGGATTTCAAATCTTGGCGATGAGGGCCCAATTTAAGCAAATCAACCTCGAAATTATTTGTTTACTAACCTTTTTTCTATTACTCATGTATTGTATATTCCAATAGGCACACTTATCAGGCTTTACAGGGCAATGGATAAACTCACTAAAACTCAATTTGTGGGTTATCCATGGACCGACCAAAACCGGCGATGAACTAAGCCGACAAATCTTATTAGAGAACTAACATGTTGAAGACTATTTTCACTTGTAATTTATTTATTTGAATCATTTATGGTGTAAGTTTTTGGGACACTTTTATTTGGTTGTAATAGGTGCTTTTAGGACCGAGCACCTTAAAGTGGTATAGTTGTAATTTTGTGGACTTTTAAACCCTAAAGGGAGCAAGTATAAATACTTACTTAAGTAGGGTTTTGAGGGAGCTTTTGAAAATTTGCAGCAAATACACTTTTCGTGTGAGGGTTAGGATTCATCCTAAATCCATTAGTTTGTATCAATTTCAATCCAAAAATTGAAATTGTGGCGAGTGGCATAAAAAAGAATTGTGAGTAATATCAATTCCCTTTGTTATGTTTTTCCTTTTCTTCACTAGTGAGTCATATCTAAGGTTAATTAGGATAGTTCTTGATCTGAATTTGATTTCATTTGTAACCTCTTTGTAATGACATAGGATTGATTGGTTTTTTATGAGAGCCATGATGGGAGCCAAGCCAGAAGATGGAATGTGGATCCTCTTGAAGTGCCACCTGGACCGATCACAAGAACTCGAGCAAAACGATTCAAGGAAGCACTTAATGGGTTGATAAAGGATGTCCATGAAGCCAGAAAGGATTGGAGCCACCATGAAGCTGGAAAGGATTGGAACAACCATGAGAATGCCCTTGCTCTTGTACAAGTCATAACGGATACGGGTTGAAGAGGGCTTGTCTTTACAAGGCACGGCCGTGTAGTGAGTTTGGAGGTTCCACAAAAATGTACACGGTCATATACACGGTTCAAAGGCACGGCCGTGTATGGTGTCAAGAATATCTACAGAAACATACATGTCTAGAAAGGCACGACCGTGTATATGCTCTACGTTAGCTCCAACGCCACCGGCCTTTAAGTCCCTATTTTGTTATTTTTCCGCAACTTAATGATGTTATGTCGTTTTGGGCTTTTATTATTACGAATTGTAAACCCTACCATAAAGCTTCTAGGGTTTAGAATACAATATACAATATACAACATACAACATACAAGTTTAAATAACACTTTTGAGAGAATTCCTCTCTTGGTTTTTTAAAGAACTTTCCTTGAACTTATCGGATTTTCTTCCATGGCGTTCATCCCGACTTATCAATCAATCTTTCATCCCGATTGTGGCATCCACATAATATACCAAGGTCCTTGCCTCACTTATAGGCAACGGGTCGCGGTTTCCACTCGATTGTTTGGCATCTTGGGTAGCAATTCCGAACATATTGGTATTGGGTTTCATCACACGTGGGTGTAGTTCGTATTAGTTTGGTATCAGAGCCTAGGTTTGTTAAACATCAGTTCAGTTTGAGGAAGGTAACATCAAAACCCTAACTCCAATCGTTCATATCAATTGTTCATATCGAGTTCATAGTGTTAATTGTCTATTGAAAGTGTAGTGCCTCCTATTCACTTTTGTTATAAAAAAAAAAAAAAGGAAAGAAAAGGAGGAAAATTCCGAGCCTTAGAGTTGTTTTGAATTCTACGGAGGGGAATTGGTGTAGTTTGAGATAGTTCCAAGAGAATTGAGAAGAGGAATTGGTGAGTTCATATCATTATTGCTTGTGAGAATACACGAGTGACTGTGTGATATCATCCTTAGAGTGAAACACGTAAGGGCGTGTATCGTGAGGCTTAATCATATATATTTGTGTTAGTACTAACCTTTTTCTATAGGAACTATGTTGAGGCAACATTCTCCTGAAAGTGAGAAGGGAAGGTTTGATGCTAGGTTAGTGATTGAGGCGTTGAGGGGTGAGATGAAGAGGATGTTTCAGGAGGGGATGGAACAAATTCATGAGACGGTGGAGCAAAAACTAGAACAATCTAAAAACGTCTTCCAAGGGCGTAAGAGGGAGAGTTGTTATAGGAGAGTACAAAGGGGTGGAGATGAAATTTCTGATGATGAATTTGATGAACCTTCTATCGGGAGTTATAGAGGTTATAGTAGTAGGAATAGAGGAACTAGGGATTGGGAAGATAGAGGAGATAGGAATAGAGAGAATAATCAATTGAGTAGTATAAAGATGAAGATTCCTCCTTTCCAAGGGAAGAATGATCCCGATGCGTACTTAGAGTGGGAGAAGAAGGTAGAGATGGTGTTTGATATATCACAACTATAGTGGGAGAAAGAAAGCGAAACTTGCTGCCATTGAATTTTCGGATTATGCCATAGTGTGGTGGGATCAACTAATGTTGAATAGAAGAAGGAATGGCGAACCACCTATTGAGTCGTGGGAAGAGATGAAGAGGGTGATGAAGAAGCAGTTTGTGCCTGCGTATTACTATCGTGAATTACACAACAAATTGCAAACTCTTAAGCAGGGAAGCCGAAGTGTGGATGAGTATTTCAAGGAGATGGAAGTTACTATGATTAGGGCGAATGTAAAGGAGGATAGAGAGGCTTCCATGGCTAGGTTTCTTGCTGGATTGAATAGAGAAATTCAAAATGTCGTGGAATTGCAGCATTATGTAGAATTGGAAGATATGGTTCATATGGCTATAAAGGTTGAGAACCAACACAGGAGAAAAGGTAGTAGTACTGCACGGTTTCAACAAGGTGCTGGTTCATCCACCTGGAAGACTAACCAATGGAAGAAGGAAGAAAAGCCTTTATCCACCAAACCAAAAGGAGAGTAGAGGCAAGCGGGTTCTACTCCTAGTAACCAAGGTAAACCTAATTCTTCTACTCCTAGAAATCGTGACATTAGATGTTTTAAATGCCAAGTTAGAGGCCATATTGCTAGTCAATGTCCGAATAGGTGTATTATGATTCTGCGTGATGATGGTGAGTACGAGACTGAGGGGGATAGTGAAGAGGATGATATGCTTCCATTAGAGGACGCTGGTGATGACGAGGAGCCTACAGTAGGGAAGTTAGTGGCAGTAGTGAAGCGAGCTTTGAATGTGTAGGTGAAGGAAGAAGAGGAGGTGCAACGGGAGAATATCTTTCATACTAGATGTTATCTAGCTGATCATATTTGCAGTTTGATCATTGATGGAGGGAGTTGCACTAATGTGGTGAGTACTTTCATTGTTGAGAGGTTGGGACTCAAGACTACTAAATACCCTAGTCTATATAAATTGCAGTGGCTGAATGATAGTGGCGAGACTAAGGTGAGTAAGTAAGCCTTGATTGCTTTTTGCATCGGTAGGTATGAGGATGAGGTGTTATGTGATGTAGTGCCGATGTAAGCGTGTCATGTGTTGTTGGGGAGGCCATGGCAGTTTGATAGGAAGGTTGTTCATGATGGCTTTTCTAACAAGTATACGCTTGTTCACCAGGGAAAAAGCTTTAATCTTAAACCCTTAACACCTAAACAGGTATATGAGGATCAGTTGCAGCTACAACAGTCTTTTGCAAAATATAAGGTGAGTGAAAAACAGAGGGAGAGTGAGAGAGCAAAAGATAGCGAGAAAGAAAAGGAACACAAAAGTCGATATCAAAAGGAAAAAGAGAGGAAGGCTGGAAAGTGCGTGAGAGACCAAGTTAAAGGGGATCAACTTTGGTGGTGAGTGAAAAGGAGAGTGCAGCCTTGCAAAAGGAGAGTTGTGTGGCAAGAGCGAATGTAGTGAGGAGAGCATTAGTAATGAAGCAACCTATGTTATTGCTGATTTTTAAGGAAACTTGTTTGAATACTAACAAACTATTTAACTCTTTACCTAGTGTGGTTGTGTCTATTGTATAGGACTTCGAAGATGTCTTCCCTGAGGTGATTCCAAAGGGTTTACCAACTATTCGTGGTATTGAGCACTAGATTGACCTTGTACACGGAACATCTATTCTAAACAAACCAACTTATAGGAGCAATCCAGAGGAGACAAAGGAACTCCAATGGTAGGTCAATGAATTAATGGAGAAG
The DNA here is from genome assembly GCA_037954665.1 of Laguncularia racemosa. Lineage (NCBI taxonomy): Eukaryota > Viridiplantae > Streptophyta > Magnoliopsida > Myrtales > Combretaceae > Laguncularia > Laguncularia racemosa. Next base: position 21,424 of record JBBMOL010001993.1, read on the forward strand.
GGGTACGTGAGAGAAAGCATGAGCTCATGTGCAGTGCCTGTGATTTTGGTGCCTAAGAAGGATGGGTCCTGGAGAATGTGTGTTGACTGTCGTGCCATCAACAACATCACGGTAAAGTATCGTCATCCTATTCCTCATGAGCCTTGGGTAGACATTTCCATGGGTTTTATGTTAGGATTACCTAGGTCTAGGCATGGTCAAGACTCTATTTTTGTAGTCGTGGATAGATTTTCTAAGATGGCACATTTCATTCCTTGCCACAAAATAGATGATGCTTGCAATATTGCTAATTTGTTCTTTAGGGAAGTTGTGAGATTGCATGGTATGCCTAAAACAATCGTATCGGATAGAGATGCTAAGTTCTTAAGCTACTTCTGGAAGACCCTGTGGGCTAAGTTAAGAACTAAGTTATTATTCTCTACTACTTGTCATCCACAGACTGATGGTCAAACTGAAGTAATAAATCGAACTTTATCTACTTTGTTGAGGGCTGTCATTAAAAAGAACATTAAAAGTTGGGAAGATTGTTTACTGCATGTTGAATTTGCCTATAATCGCACAATGCATTCTGTTACTAAGTTTACTCCTTTTGAAATTGTGTATGGTTTTAATCCACTAACTCCTTTGGATTTATGACCTTTGCCTATTTCTGAGTATGTTAATTTAGATGGCAAGAAAAAGGCAGAATTTGTTAAACAGATCCATGAGAAAGCAAGGCTAAACATTAAGCGAAGAATAGAGCAGTATGTGAAACAAGCCAACATGGGTCGTCGACAAGCTGTCTTTGAACCTGGAGACTGGGTTTGGGTTCACATGCGCAAAGAGCGGTTTCCTGTACAGCGTCGATCTAAATTACTTCCTAGAGGCGATGAACCATTTCAAATTCTTGAGCGCATAAATGATAATGCATACAAGATAGATTTGCCAGGTGAGTATCAAGTAAGTGCTACATTTAATGTTACTGATCTGAGTCCTTTTGATGTAGGCGATGATTTGAGGACAAAGCTTTTTCAAGAGGAGGAGAATGATGAGAGCCATGATGGGAGCCAAGCCAGAAGATGGAATGCGGATCCTCTTGAAGTGCCACTTGGACCGATCACAAGAACTCGAGCGAAACGATTCAAGGAAGCACTTAATGGTTGATAAAGGATGTCCATGAAGCCGGAAAGGATTAGAGCCACCATAAAGCCGGAAAGGATTGGAACAACCATGAGAATGCCCTTGCTCTTGTACAAGTCATAATGGATACGGGTTGAAGAGGGCGTGTCTTTACAAGGCACAGTCGTGTAGTGAGTTTGGAGGTTCCACAGAAACATACACGGTCATATACACGGTTCAAAGGCATGGCCGTGTATGGTGTCAAGAATAACTACTGAAACAAACACGTCTAGAAAGCCACGGCCGTGTAAATGCTCTATGTCGGCTCCAACGCCGCCGGCCTTTAAGTCCCTGTTTTGTTATTTTTCCGCAACTTAATGATGTTATGTCATTTTGGGCTTTTATTATTACGAATTGTAAACCCTACTATAAAGGTTCTAGGGTTTAGAATACAATATACAATATACAACATACAACATACAAGTTTGAATAACACTTTTGAGAGAATTCCACTCTTGGTTCTTTAAAGAACTTTCCTTAAACTTATCGGATTTTCTTCTGTGGCATTCATCCTGACTTATCAATCGGTCTTTCATCTCGATTGTGGCATCTACATAATATACCAAGGTTCTTGCCTCGCTTATAGGCAATGAGTTGCGGTTTCCACTCGATTATTTGGCATCTTAGGTAGCAATTCCGAACGTATTGGTATTGGGTTTCGTTACACGTGGGCGTGGTTCATATCAATTTTAGCACTTGTTATTACCATCAATTTTGCTTATATTGTGTAGCATGGATTGGTCTTGATTGTAAGGAGGATCACGACTTTCTTTTTGTATGTTGATGATTTGGAAGTCTCTTGGAATTTAAGTTGATTAGTGATTCAATTGAGGATTATCAACTTTGTGGTTTTATCTCCTTGATTTTATCATTCGGATCATTTTTCATCAATTAGGGTCCACTCAAATTGTCTCACTTTTGAACCGAATTTGATCTTGTCCTTTAGGGATTGTCATTTGGTTCATTTGCATGTGCTTAAACTTGGTTTTGGCACATCATCTTTTAGTATTAGAGTAAAACATATTTAGTTCATTCAATCTTGATCACATTGGTGTTGTGGAATTGGTTTAATAGTAGAAGTTCACATGATTGGAAGCTAGTTTGATTAATATTGTATGATTGTCTTTCAAATTGGTTTTGCATGTGCTTAAATTTGGTGTTAAGCACATCATTATAATTTGTCAAAACATTAGTAATTTGCTCTTAGTACTAATCTAGGTATAGTCTAAGTTATTAAATTCTATTTACTTAATTATTTAGGATTACTTATCTTTCTTTGCTGGAAATTCTAAGGTTACTAGGTGTTTAGGTTACATAGAAATTCATTTAGATAGAAATTAAATTGAGTAACATAATGTCACTAGGTACATGGTCATGCCTTAAGCCATGTACTTTAGTACAGTTGGATATATAGTCGTGTATCTTTCTATGTCTTTTTGCATTTTAGCATACTAAAGTACATGGTCATGTAGTTAGCCATATACCTTTCTATACATTTCCATGATTTCACATGCTCAAGTACACAGACATGTCCTTTGTCTATGCACCTTTCTATATATAATGTGTATTTCTACATAGGTAAGTACATGGGCATATACTTGATTATGTACTTTGTTGTTCCACATGATCTGCCCTTTCTTGTCTTCAATTCATTCCTCAACCTAATTTCTATGATCTTAAGTCTAATTGAATCCTAATTTTTTTTTAATCATAATATAATGTGCAAATTGAGGTACTTACTTGTCTCAATCTATGACTCGAACCCTCAATCATTTCATTTCATGCTCATTCTGCCCCCTTCCTTGATTTGAATTATATAAATCATGTAATAAAAGTTTATTAAATCCTTAATTTTATCAACATAAATAATAACTCGATCATTAAAGCCCCTTACCTGATGGAGTCAAGTTTGTCTTTGTGGTTGTTCACTAGGTTGCCTTAGAGTTCTAGAGAGTGTCCCTTGGTTTGTTATCGTGTAAATGATAAAGAGAGGAGCACTAAGTCAATATTAGGTTTATATACCCTATTCATGAAAAGACTAAATTACCCCTAGGTCTTTTTAAAAATTACATGTTTGCCCTTAGCTTCAAATTAAATAAATGTTAGATAAATTTATATATTCTTGGGTGTTTACATTCTTCTTACCCCCCCCATAAAGACTTTCATTCTCGAAAGTTACTTGATTTTAGAAAGGTTCTAGATGTTTCCTTCGCATATCATCTTCCAATTCCCATGTTGCTTTTCGTACGGTTTAATTTGTCCATTATACCTTGACATAAGGAATTACTATCCTCATTAACACTTGTTTCTTAGTGTCTACAATTTGACAAGTCTTTCAATAGAAGATAAGTTTAGCTATAAATTCAAAGGCTCAAAAGCTACTATTTAATCCAGGTTTGGTATAAATTTTCTTAACATTGATACATAAAATACATCATGTACCCTAGCTAAACTTTGTAGTAGAGCTAACCTATAAGTAGCAATACCCACTCTTTCCACAATCTCAAATGGGCTTATATATCATTGGTTTAACTTCCCTCTCAAACCAAACCTGCTCACCCTTTTAGTTAGAGAAACTGTCAATAATAGCTTATCTCTTAATTGAAATTCTAAGGAGCACCATCTCTTATCAGCATAACTCTTTTGCAGGCTCTAAGCTATCTGTATTCTTTGTCCTATCATTATTACTTTATCTATAGCCTCTTGGACCAATTTCGATCCTAGCATTTATCTTTCCTATACTTCATCCTAATGTTATGGGGATCTGCATTTTCTTCCATATAAAGCCTCATAAGGAACCATTTGGATGGTTACTTGATAATTATTGTAAACAAATTCAACCAAAGGTAGATGCTCGTTCTATTTACCTCTAAAGTCTAATGCACAGGCTTTGAGTAAATCTTCTAAGATCTGGATAATCCTCTCAAATTGTCCATTTGTCTAAAGGTAAAACATAGTGTTACATTACAATTTTGTGCCTAAAGCTTTATGGAAGCTATTCCAAATTCTACTTATAAACTATGTATCTTTATCAATGGTTATCATTACTAGAACTCCATATAGCCTTATAATCTCCTGTATGTACATCTTGGCCAATTTCTCCAGTTTGTATCCCACTTTGATAGGGAAAAAGTGAGCGAACTTAGTTAGTCGGTCTACTATCACCCATATTGCATCTTGTTTCTCTTTAGTATTCGAGAAGGTTGTAATGAAATTCATTGTCACATTTTCCCATTTCCACTTAAGAATTAGGCAGGGCTATAATTCTCTAAGTGGCCTCTAGTGTTCAATTTTGATTTATTGACAAGTAAGGCACCTTGCTATATACTTGGCTATCTCCCTTTTCGTGTTCTTCTACTAATAGTGACTCTTCAAGTCTTTGTACATTTTGTTGCTTCTAGGATAGATTATATAAGCAAAATAGTATGCCTCCTTCATGATTTCTTTCTTCAGTTCTACATTCCCCAACACATATAATCGTGTTCCATACCTTAAAATCCCATTTAAGTCAACATTAAATTCATGAGCTTTACCCTATTCTAACCCTTGGGTTATGGCATCACTATAAATAGTGAATTCTTCTCTACTATTGGGTAGTGTTGAAATTGGTGTTGACACAAGCCTTTCATTGAGTTCCTGGAAACTAGCTTCACATTTACCATCTCACTTACACCACACCTTCTTTTGTGTTAATCTAGTGAAAGGAGTTGTAATCTTTGAGAATCCCTCCATAAATCTTCTATAGTAACTTGCTAAAGCCAAAAAGCTTCTTATGTCTGTTATTATCTTCGGTTTAGGCCAATCCACTACAACTCTAACCTTTTCTAAGTTTACTAAAATTCCATCTTTGTTAACCATATGACCTAAGAAAATTGTTTGCTCTAGCCAAAATTTACATTTCTTGAATTTGGCATATAGTCTCTCTACTTGTAACCTATCTAACACCAACCTTAAATGTTCCTCATGCTCTACATTACTCTTGGAGTATATCAAGATGCCGTCTAACAAGACAATTACAAATTTATCTAGGAAGTCCTTGAACATCATATTCATCAAGTCTACAAATTTTGTAGTTGCATTGGTTAACCTAAAAGGCATCACCAAAAATTCGAAATGCTCATATTAGGTCTTGAAGGCTATCTTCTGTATGTCCCCTTCCTTAATTCTAAGGAAATGGTACTTAATTATGTTTATTGTGCTATTTCAAGTCTTTAAGAGCTTAGAGTGTAAACATGAGTAATTTAGAGGAGTTTTAAGCACTTGAAGGAATGTTGAACAAAGGAGGCATGCCATTCATTAAGTTACACTACCAGCTTTGAAGACCAGCCTTCAATAGAATAATTTTGGTTGGCCAAGTGAAGAAGCAATTAGGTTGATACTATCAAGGAAAAGTCGCTAGCCTACATGTGTAAGCCGCCAGCTTACAAGGAAAGGTTGTTGGTCTTGATTGCTAGCTTACTAGTGAAAAGCTACTGGCCTTAATGCTGGCTTCAGAGCCAGCTTACAGTTATCCACAAGCTTTCCTTTGGTTTTGACATGAATACTCCTTATGTGAATGATTGGGGGTTGCTCTTTTTCTTTTGGCACTTTGACAACCTAAAGAGAGTTTTTAAGAGAATTATGCCTCTAAAGCAACATTTTTGCTCAACTGATTTCATTAGAGTCATCAAGGAAAAGATCGTTCTTTGAAGGAGTTGCTGAGTTTGTATTCGGGTATTATTCTTCTATTGAATCGGTGATCTCTAAACTTATAATTTTTATGTGATTCAATATTTTTTATTCCACTCCGAAATATGAATTCTATGGCAATGAATCCTTTGATTTGTGATTGTTTTTTCAATTCCATAATGTTCTAAATTTTCTTTATGGGAAAATGATGAAACCTTAGAATTACTAAGATGAAGATTGTAGTCATATTATAAGATTAATAAGTATGTGGAAAATTCATATTGTATATCCTATACCATAAATCCTTATTTCTTGTTTGACTTAGGTTTATGGGAATTTTAATGACTCGAAAGGAAAATTAAGGTTTAATAGGATTTCTTAATTAGGATTGACTAAGAATTGTGGAAGTAGTATTATTTTCATCTAATTAGAAATTGTCTTAGAGATTAATGCAATATTTCTACTTAATTTCTTACTAAGGAATTAGAAGAAATTAAGTTAGGATATTAATCAACTATAGAATTGGAAGATTTATAGTTGAATAATAGATTCCTTTGTTAATTTGTCTAGTGAAAGCTAATAAATTGATTTTGGGGTTTTGAGTTTTTAAATGGGAAAGGATTAAAGACTCTCACAAATTCATATGAATATCAACATAGCTAAGAGTTATTATAATATGATTGCAATGTGATTAGTGAAGTTAGGGTAGATTCTATTTCCTACTCTCAATTGATATATTCTTATAGCAATTCTCCTCTTGTGCTTAGTGATAATCTAGGTTAATTAGATTAATGAATAATTAATTTGTTAATTCTCTCAATTATATTGCCTAAATAATAATAGAATCTAATATAGGTCTAATAATTATTTAATCTCGTAGATCAACACTTTACTTACTAAAATATTACTTGATCCGACCAAATAAACTTACAGGTATAATTTGCTTTTTTTAAGATATATTTTGAAGAAAGATCACTATTTTTTGACATTAGTAAAACCCCCCTTTTAACAAGCCCATTGTTGAACTCAATCTCCCCAGTGGGGGGAAACCTTAAGGAAGGTCTTTTAGAAACACTTTTGGGAAAATTCTTCTCACTATTTAATCCTTTCTCCAACTTCATTTCTTCACAAAATTTAGTAGTCACAGTATGAGGTCCCCTAAACACATTTGAAAGAAACATTCAAAAGCCTTAAAAAAAAACTATCTCAAGTAAAGGGAAAAATCGGTTCTAAAAATAAGGGCAAAATGACGTGAACCAAGGGGAAGATATGATGAATTCCAAATTTTCCAAAAATGATAAAAATTTTCAATACCCCTTGAAAATTCCTTCTAACAACCTCTTAATTTCATAAAATCCACTCAAATAAACCCAAATGCCCAAAAGAAAAACCGTAAAAAAAATTAACCCCCTCCCCAAATTTTAGTCAAGAACCGTTTCCAAGGGAAATTTTCAATGTTGCCAAATAAAATTTAAATTAGATACTTCAAATAAGCACAAGATTTCGTAAACAATAAGAAGTATTTCTGCCCAAAAGAAAATCTAAATTCAACCCTAGATAGGAAACACTAAAGAAGAAAAGAAACCCAAAAACAAAATGAAATTGATATAACTCACAATTTCAAAAAGTTGCACTCGCCACAATTTCAACTCTTTGGGAAATTTAAAAATTTATAAAAGTTTTGGGCCAAGGTAAGAACCCCAATTTCACGTGAAATGTAGTGTTTAATCTGCAAAATATAATCCCCCCAAAACCCCCCTTTAAAACAAGTATTTATACTTGCTAATTTCCTAGGGTTTTAAAAAATGCCCCAAAATTACAAGTTTACCCCTTTTAAGGTGGCCCAGCCCTAAAATGAAAATTACAAGGAAATAAAAGTGTCCCAAACCAAATACAACCAAAAATAGTTCATAAAAAAAGAAATTTATAAAAAAAAATGCTCTTCAAGATGGCCCCGGGGGTTTTTATTGGACCCTCGGCCTAGTCATCACCGGTTCAGGTCGGTCCATGGATAACCCACAAGCTGAGTTTTTAAATGAGTTTGGGCCATTGCCCTGTTAAAAAACATGATAAGTTTTCCTGTTTGGGAAAATTTAAAAAACATGAATAAGATAAAAGAGGTTTGTAAAACGAAAAATTCTAGGGTCGATTTGCTCAAAATGGGGGCCTTTATCGCCCAAAATTCGAAAACCTTTAGTTATTTTCCCTTTTGGGTAAGTCTTGTGGATTTTGGTTTTCCCATCATTCCCCGGGCCTCAAAAAAATTTGTCCTCAAATCCAGCAGATAAATTTCGTTAAGATCTATTTTCTAGAAAACAATCGAAACTGAGGGTTTTCTCACAGAATCCCAATTCTGGTTTTTAAAAGTTGGGGATTGTTTTTTTCTCCTCCATTTCTTGGATGTTTCTCATCTGCAACACAAACAAGGGGCTCATTTCTACTGATGGGCTCCCCCGTCTCAACCCATTCCCTTGAGTTTGTTTCCTCTTTTTCTGATCATTTTATTTGATGCTGATCCTCAGGGTCTTTTAATGGTTGGCCCCAAATGCTCATTTTGAAACCTTAAAGGGGAAAAATAACTGTCTTTTTAACAGTTTGGCCCTCTAAAGATTAATCATCTGGGCTCTGCCCATCAAAAATA
>JBBMOL010001994.1:0-29847 GCA_037954665.1 Laguncularia racemosa
AGAAAATTGTCATAAAGTCTACTAACACAAAATCTTTGTCTTGAAGATGGATTCAACTGTTGGCGGGGGGCCCTGCTGCAAGAACGATCGCTGGTTCATGTCAGTATTCTTTGTCCTAATAGTATCAAGTTAAAATCAGTCATGCTCAGTGGGAAAGTGGATGGGGAAAACGAAGGATCGCGGCTCGTTTTCCCCTCTTCGTGTCGTCGTCGCTTTTCACCGTCTGGTTGTCTCTCACTGTCTCTCTCTCTTTAAACGTACCGAACACCCAAAAGCAGCAACGAACCCGGAAATTCCCCAAAGGATGTGCTGGGTTGCCGATTGGGCTAGGCGGGGGTTGGGTTAGATCCGTCCGAATGGTTTTAACCCTGCAATTGGGAAATTGTGTGGATCAGAAACACGTGTAGAATCGCGATTTTGACATTTTACTGTTCAAAATCGCGATTTTACCCCGATTTTGTAGGCGAGTTAACTAGGATTGTATATTTTAACTCGTAAAAACGTGGAAAGTACGAGTTGAACCGTGATTTTGACAACCTTGCTTCCAACTACTATCACCAAAGTAACTCTAAAAGCCTTCATCATCTAATTTGTCTACTAAGATCAGGTTCAGGCAGATATCTAATACAGGTCTCAAATCCTTGAGAATGATTTTTACACCCTGTATTAGTTTCCAAGATGATTTTCCCTAATGCTTGTAATCCTTGAGGTTTCATTATTTCTCATCCTAACATTGCCATAATTACCAGTAGTGTAAGATGAGAAAAACTCACCATGTGTTTTACATGAAAGGAGGCACCAGAATCAAACTACCAGTCACTGTCATGACCTGCAAGACTAATATAGCCCTCATCCCATGTAACCACTATCTCACCATCTGCTGCTGCAGTGGTGTCATTCATTTGAATCATCACCCTTTCCTTGCTTTTTCTTCCACAGTCTGCATTCCTTCTTGTAATGTCCTGGCTTGTCACAATAAAAACATTTAATGTTCTTTCTGCCCTTGACTTGGATCTCCCCTTTGACTTATTGCTCTGTCAGATTTATCATTCTTTCTCTGTTCTTGCTTCTACCCCTCCTATCATACTTGTCTGTGACAAGTGCCTTAGAATCAAAACCAGTACCACAAATATTTCCTTTTGGCCTCTTCATTGATTAAACTATCCTTAACCATAGACAACATCAATGTTCATTTAGAGCTGAATTACTAACCGATACTACAAGAGTTTCCTAACTCTCAGGTAATGAGCTCACCAATAGGAGTGCTTGGATCTTATCCTCAAGCACAAGCTTCATAGTAGTCAGTTGATTCACAAGTCCCTGAAAATCATTCAAATGCTCTGACATATTTGGGCCTTCCCTATATTTCATGTTAACTACCTTTCTTATCAAAGAAGTTTTATACAAAGCAGTTTGCCTCTCATACATCGACTCTAATTTCTTCCATAAAACATCAGCCCTAGTCTCCTGAGCAACATGATGATACACACTCTGATCAACCTACTGTCTAATATTACCCTACAGTTTTCCTATGTAGTATCAACCACTTTGCATCAGATTTATCCTATAGCTTTGCAACATCACCACCTAAAGGCAAATACAAATCTTTGTAGTATAACATATCTTCCATCATCGACTTCTAGATAGAGTAATTAGAAGAATTAAGTTAATCATCATACCTGAAGATTCAGCCATGTCTGTGATTGAAAACACAAAACCCTAACTTCAATTTGTAGCAAAAACCCTAATTTTCTTTTTGAAACCTAGTGCTCTGAAACCACTTGTTAGGAAAAGATCCAATACGTACTCTTCCTCTTGCTGTGCAATTAACAATTGAAACAAACAACAATCAATAATAATATGTAGAATAAAAAACAATCAACACCAAGGATTTACGTAAAAAACCCAATTTGGGGAAAAACCATGGGATTGCCGCACACAAATTCTTCCACTATCAAGTAATGGGTTACACACTTCTTCACTAGTCTCATTAGTGGATTACATAGTCTCACCACAAAGCTGGTGGATCAAATACAATGGATTTCCCTCTCTAGAACTTTCTCTAGGTTTAGGAATTACCCCTTTTGTGTTTTAGGTTTTCACTCTTTTGTTTTCGTCCTTCTTCATGTTTGTCTACAATGGAATACGACTATATATATATAGTTCGAAAATAGATAGCCAACTTAGGACTTATGCTGGCATAAAGGCTGATGGCCTAACTCCAACGTCGGCGACCTATAGCGATGTTCAACGAGAGCAACAATAATGATTTGTTTTTCAGGTTGGTAGCTTATATATTATAGGCTGGCGGTGGTCTAATCTAGGTCGGCGGCCTTGAGCCGACCTAAGCCCTGTTTTGCTTGGTTTCGTCAATTTTCTCAAAGCTTAACATTCTTTCATCCAAGTATACTACATATACTTAGGATACCCTTGATATAAACCCATATGTATTGGATCTATACCCCAACAGAAAGTAAACAAACCTCAAGTTGCATATACCCACCAATAGCTGCCAGAGAGCTTCATGATGAAATCCGTGGATCCAATGTGATCTAATGCAATTGCATCAAAACTTTACATTCCTTAGTCAAATTGTATTGTGGCAATTGATGTTGGTTGTACAGGACAATTATCACCGAGGTTTCCACTAAATGCAAAATTGCTAGTTTCATAATATAAGGGATGTGAGGCATGTATATCTATTAAGTTTTATAATATAGTGAAATGAATATAGATATCATCCTATAGAAATTACGAGTATTAATATTAATATACATTTTATTTTTTAATTGATAAATCATAAATATTAATTAATCTAAAAACCACAACTAATTATTATTTACTAAACAAAAAACTCAATTCAAAAGAAAGAAAAATAAAACATATTGCAATTAACTTTAGAATGGTAAGACAAGTATCATTATTATATGATATCAACAAAGATTATTCAAATTCATCTTTAATTTTATTATTCAAGAGAATTCCTAAATTAGTTCAATAACTTTGTTAAGTTTATCAACCCTAATCTTAAAAATACCAATTTGAATCTCTTCATAATAGAATATTTCAAAGTTTGTATTAAGAACAATAGATTCTCTAAAAATAATTGAATTAATTCCAAAAAAAAGTAATATAACTTATCTCTAAAATTACATAAATTTTCTTCAAATATGCTAGATCTAATTACACATCAAATTTCTCAATTATAATGTACAATATCGATTAGTTAGAATAATATCCTAGAAAATATTAATTTAAACAAAATCAAGAACACATGTATAAATTAAGAAATTAATAAATTCATTGAAATAGCAATTAACCCAATCACAAAAAAAATCTTAAGATTCACAAGTCTATATACTAAGAAAATTAAGCTCTAATCATATTAAAATAAGAAATCTTCAATGATAGAAAAGCATACATCATCAAATAAATGAAAAGAAAACCTTAATTCTTTTAGTAAAGAAATGTACTCTTCTACTCTCTCTAATGAAACCTTAAAACATATAAAAAAATGTCTTTTCAAAGTTATGAGGTCAATTCGCTCTTTTCCTTTATAATACCAGGCTTCAAAAACTCTGTTTTTTGCTAATACACTATCTAACACAATCGTGCTTCAAGTCATGTTAATATCATTGAACAAATATTTCTGGAAACTGGAATTTACAGTTAACATGGTCGTTTAAGTTATGCTTTAAAATAATTATTTCCGAGAGATATACGACCAATAGACACAGTTGTGTCTTGCTTCATGTAGCTCTTGCCTTTTATTTCTTCAAACTTCAATTTTAACATGATTTGAATCTAATCATGTCAATTGTCCGTGTCTATTTTCAAAAACTTATAATTTCTTCAATTCAACACCAAATTGAATAAAAATTGATTCATTTTCTTCTTTTTTAATTTAATTATTCATTAAAGCCTTAAAATCAAATATTACTCAATTAAAATTTTAAATTATTCAAGAACAAAAAAAAAAAAAAGAAAATATTTTAAATTTTATTTAATTATATATCTAATTAAACATCTATCAATAAAAAAATTCACCACCACTCACGAGTCCCCTGTAGCTCCTCCCAACCAATCCACTTTTCGCTCCACGGAAGGTAGGTACCAGAACCCACCCACGGCCTTTAATTTGTTACGATCAAACTCAACCGAATTAAATAATTGAATTAATTTGATCACTTCTCATCTGCATAGAAAAATGAGGGGAATCTAGGTATATATATATATATATATATAAAAGTACCTAGATGAATGCAAGTTAAATATTAGAGTTATCTAGTATAGGTATTATTAAATTTTCAAAGGAAATATGGAACATGATATATATTTTTAAATACTTAAATGGCAAGTTTTAACTGATTTCATAGCTGATATTTTGAGATGGGGGCTAAAACTATGATAATATAGTAAGATTACGCATGTTCGAAATAAATAATTTACATGACCTGCAAGAGCAAAGAGAAGGATACTAAAGGCAACTCCTATCATTGTATATAGGATGGAATATCATGTTGCAGCTACATATGTCGGATAAATTCGAAAACTCCGCGGAAAGAATTGGCATATCACCACAAACTTGAGCCACGTTTTTAAACGAAAAGTTATTTACGTATTTGAAAATTTGAATTAAATTATGTTAAGAGATCAGTTTAATTGGTGCCTTGATCCATGGGAAAAAAAAGAAGAAAACATTTAGATATAAAAATGAAATTATTTTAAATTCAACTTGTACACCGATGATTTTCAGAATGATTAAAAGCGATATTACTTAATTATTAATACTAAAATTCTGTAGCTAGAAATAGGAAGGTTAAATAAAAAATACGATACCTGAGGAAGAGGTAGAGATGCTAACATGGCCATTAAACGAGCTTCTGCACTGGATCTTCCCCTCCGAAGATAAAATTTGAGAATATTTAAATGAGGTTAACGAATTTCTAGTTTGTAAGGTTTTTTCTATTGGTGCAACTGGTTTTTAATAGGTCATTCATTCTAGGAATGCTTTAGGGTGAATACGTTTAATCTTGGAATCCCAATAAGCTCGAGGCCACAATCAAAAGGTGCCTTAATTATTATATTTTATCAATTTCTATTTGTGGGATATCACATTCCCTTCCACTTATAAAATTGATGTTCACACTATTTTGTTACACAGATCTAAAAACATACACCAAGTATAAAGGATTCTAGAGGTGCTTCCTTATAGATTCAAGAGGTACCCATACTATGGCATTTTATCTATGTGACACTAAGATTCTTCATTTTTAACTAATTCATTGCTCTAGTACCACCATGTAACGATCTAGAATTCCTTCCACCAACATATTGTTTGATTTGGCGCAATACATCATACAGTTTTGTCCCTTGATACAGTAGCTTCCTAAAGAGTTGCTCTTCTTGGGAGTATTCCAAGTCAAGTATGCTTAACTTCAGAGTTTCGACAAACTCCAAGCAACAACACTATAAGTTATTTCGATTATTAGAGTTCTATTACCTTTTATTTGAAGGATGTTACAAAGATGATATCATGGTTATTAAAATTATGAGTCAATTATACGGTTCCACGAGTTTATAATTTTTGATGATTTTCATAGTCAAAATAAATTGTTTAGGTATAAAATTTTGATAAAATTATGAGTTTAAGTGTACAATTTTAAGAGTTTAGATTATATCATTTCTATACGGTTTTATACAATTTTATTGATTCTATACCACAAATTTCAAGTAGAATCGCGAGTTTAACAACCATGGATGATGATATGACAAGGTATTTCAAAAATTGACAAATGCAACCATTAATTTGTAACTTTGAAAGATTTTAGAGAAAAAAACTATAGAGGATCCAAAAGTTAATTTTTCTAAATATACAAATCATTAGCTAAGATTGTTTAGATCTTTGAAATACCTTATCAAATCATTATGATGTCATCTTCCTTATTACAATGTTAACCATCAATTACACATTATAGCATTTTAAGAAAATAATCTTAAAAAATTTTAGAGAAAATAATTTTATTAGATTTATAACCATCTCATACATATAGGTGTGAAAACATTGTTATTAAAAATGTACTAAAGATGCCCTATATGGAATCTTTCATATTCAAAACAAAACTACAGAATCAAAAACCTTAGTTCAACTTATTATGGTGTATAATTGTGTTACTATATGTTCACATGCTAAAAAATGTACAAAAATCATTTTTAAATAATTAATGCATCCATGGATTAGTTTTTTCTGTTCTAGTTATCCGTGTTTTTTTTTCTTTTTTCTTTTTTTCCAATTTTTCAATTGTATAAAATTAATTCGACTTTTTCTAAAAGTACTTTACTTTTATAAATGAATGTACATCCTAGGGTAGAAGTATTTAATTACCAAGTCTAAAGATTACTAGGATAGGCATTTAACTCAAAAATTATCAACTAATATTGCCTTAGTATTCTCTATCTTAACCATATATACTAGTCTCATCCCCTCTTACTCTCACCATCCAAGTGGTATTTTATTTACATCAAATATCACAACATCTCATCCCTAAATATGTAATGAGGACATCATATAATTAAAGGCGTGACACAAGACCTTTAGATTGAGTCAAATTCTTTTTCCGTTTCAACTCTCAATCTAGAGATTACCTTGGAAGCATGTAAACCCACTCGTTAAATCTCTTTTCTATAAATTGGGCCAAAATATGACGCAGCGCGGAAAGCGTAACGAAACAAATCCGAAATTGAATTGGTTTCACACAACAAAGAAACACTCTTTGATGCAAATCTGGTTGTGTACAACTTGGAAATTGGAGAAAATTCTCTCTCAAAGTGTATTCAAATATGATATTAAGACGTAACCCTAATCTATCTGACAAAAGAGTATTTATATGTCCCTGTAAAATATCTAAAAGGGAAAAATCTAAGCGTACACGTGGAATAAATAATAAAATACACGTCTATAAACAGTCACATACACGGCCGTGCCTCCAAGCCGTGTATGACTCTGTGAATGTTCCTGACCAAATACACGGTCATGTCCCTAGCCGTGTATGGAAGCCGTGCCTGCTTCTGTGGGATACCCTGATCGAATACACGGTCGTGATGCACGGTCGTGTATGGAGGCCGTGTATGACTCTGTGGAGAATTCTGATCGAATACACGGCTGTGATGCCCGACCGTGTATGGAGGTCGTGTGTCCCGTGTCTCTTGTATCTCCATCATTCTCCCCCACCAATGGAGAACTCGACCCCAAGTTCTCGTCCGGATATAAAGGCGTATCATCGGAATGAAAAGGTGATAAGTCCGCCACATTAAAAGTGCAGGAGATATTCATATCTTTCGGGAGTTGTACAACATATGCGTTGTCATTTATCTTATGTACAACTTCATAGGGACCGTACTTCCTAGGCTGAAGTTTCCCATATTTCCCTACAAGGAAACTCTCTTTTCGAAGGTAAACCATTACCTGATCGCCCACTGCAAAGAGCTTCTTCCGTCTATGCTTATCTACGTCCCCTTTGTATCGTGTATTGGACTCCGCTATCTTTCGCTTAACTTCCTCAGTAGTGGCTTGGTGTTGTTCCGCCATATGTTTAGCCGCCACATCACCCACCATGTCCTTGGGTAATTTGAGCAAGTCCAGCGCATGTTGTGGTGTTTTTGTGTATACCACCGAGAATGGAGACCTTCCAATAGTTCGGTGGACAAAACTATTGTAAGCGAATTCAGCCTGAGCCAATGCTTGATCCCACTGTCCCGGCTTCTCGCAGCAGATGCTTCTGATGAGGTTTCCGAGGGTCCTGTTAGTTACCTTGGTCTGACCATTGGTTTGAGGATGAGCGGTGCTGCTGTAATTCAGGGACGAATCAATCATATACCAGAGGGTCCTCCAAAAGTGACTAAGGAATTTGCTATCCCTATCAGATGTAATGGACTTTGGGACTCCATGCAACCGCACCACTTCCTTGAAGAACAGCCGCGCAATAGCCCGTGCATCGACGGTCTTCCTGTAGGGGATGAAGTGAGCCATCTTGGAAAACCTATCAACTACAACAAACACAGAGTCAACACCTCGTTGGGTACGAGGCAAACCCAGTATAAAGTCCATCGACAAATCCTCCCAAATGTTTGAAGGCACGGGAAGAAGAGTATATAGGCCAGTGTTTTGGGATTGCCCCTTAGACACCTGACAAATGTAGCACCTCTCTACAATCCGATACACATCCCTCCTTAACCGAGGCTAAAAGTATCTTTCGGTAACTGCGGCTAGGGTCTTATCTCTACCCATATGTCCCGCCAGTCCTCCACCATGCAAATCTCTAATAAGCTTTTCCCGCAAAGAAGATTCGGGAATGCACAGCTGGTTCCCTTTCATCAAGTACCCCTCATGTATATGATAGTCGCCACACGGTTCCCTGTTGGCACACTTAATCCAAGTGTCCTTAAAGTCGCTATCATTTTCATATAGTTCCTTTAAACTCTCAAAACCGACAATGTCCGCACTCAAATTAAGTAGGACATTCGCTCTTCTACTCAGGGCGTCCGCGACCTTGTTTTACACACCCGACTTATGCATCAACCTGAAAGGAAACCTCTGCAAGAACTCAATCCACCTGACGTGCATGTCCTTACTAATTCGGGTCTAACCACTTAAGTGTTTAAGAGCCTCACAATCCGAATACAAAATAAACTCTTTCCCGACCAAATAGTGCTCCCACACTTTAAGGGCCCTCACGGCATAGAATTCCTTATCATATGTAGACCAAGTCCTCCTTGCTTCGCACAATTTCTTACTGTAAAAGGCTATTGGTCTTCTCTCCTATGATAGTACTGCACCAACTCCGACCCCACTAGCGTCGCAATCCACCTCGAACAACTTCTCAAAGTCCGGTAGCGCTAGTACAGGTGCGCTACACAATCTCTGCTTCAAGTTCATGAAGCTCAATTCAGATTCTTCGCCCCATTGGAACTTTCCCTTCTTTAAGCATTCAGTTAGGGGGGGGCAGCAACAGTACTAAAATGCCTAATGAACCTTCTGTAGAAACTAGCTAGGCCGAGGAAACTTCTCAATTCTGTAACAGTTCTAGCAACATGCCACTCTCTAATCGCTTTCACCTTCTCATCATCCACCATCACTCCCTCACTACTAACCACAAACCCAAGGAACAACAGTCGCCTTGACATAAATGTGCACTTTTTAAGATTAGCGAACAACTTATTCACCTTTAGTACAGATAACACACACTTTAGATGCTCTAAATGTTCTTCTTCAAATTTACTGAATATTAGAATATCATCAAAGTACACAATAAGGAAACGGCCATTGAAAGGTTTCAATACCTGGTTCATTACCCTCATGAAGGTGCTCGGTGCGTTACTCAACCCAAATGGCATCACTAGCCACTCATACAGTCCCTCCTTGGTCTTAAACGTCGTCTTCCACTCATCTCCGGGACGGATTCAAATCTGGTGATATCCACTCCGTAAGTCTATCTTGGAGAAGATAGTAGAGCCACTCAAACGGTCCAACATATCCTCGATGCGGGGTATAGGGAATTTATACCCTATGGTAATCTTGTTGATAGCTCGGCTATCAACACACATCCTCCAACTCCCATCTTTCTTGGGAGTTAACAATGCTGGAACCGCACATGGACTTAGGTTATCCCGGATGAACCCTTTGTCCAAAAGCTCTTGGACCTTCTCTTGTAGAATCCCGGCTTCCTTGGGACTCATTCGGTAATACGGGAGGTTTAGGAGACTAGCCCTGAGCACCAGGTCTATCTGGTGTTGAATGTCCCTCAGAGGGGGTAGCCCCTCGAGTAGGTCGTCTGGAATCACTTCCCTAAACTCCTCAAGAAGATCCTTCACTGCCCCTGGCACTTCTCCACCCAGTTCCTCCCCTCCTTCGGTCACACCTTTCACGATGAGGGCATGCACCACTCGCGACTCCCTTAAGTCCTCCATCACTTCCTTCTCAGATTGAGTGACAGTTAAGAATGAGCGACTCTCAACCTTCTTTCCTTTAGCACGTCCCTCCGTCTTCAACGGCAACAAAGTGTACTTCACACCCTCCTTCTCTAACCTATAGACATCTTCTTTGCCCGCATGTTGCGCGTCCACGTTAAATTGCCATGGCCTCCCAAACAAGATGTGGGAAGCATCCATGTCTACAATGTCGCAGAATGCTTCATCGCAGTACTTCCCTATTGAGAAAGGTACCCTGCATCTCTCCTTAACTTCAATTTTCTCGGTGGCCTTGATCCATCCTATAGTGTATGGATTCGGGTGCTTCTCGATAAGCAGCTGCAGTTGTTTCACAACTTCCCTTCCTATGATGTTCTTGCAACTGTCGTTGTCTACTATTAACTCAAATAGCTTCCCCATGATAGTACACCGTGTGCGAAACAACTGGTGTCTCTGCGTGATCTCTTCTTGCTTCGGGGTGAGCATCATGCGCCGAATTACATATGTTGGCTCCGCTGTTTCTTCTTCTTCCTCATAATATTCTCCCTCTCCATCGGGCTCACAGCAGATCTCCTCATCATTTTCCCTATCAAAGATGTTGACGCTTTTCTTCGTTGGACATTCGTTTGACCAATGACCCGGTTGGTTGCATTGGAAACATTTGCCCAATATCGGTTTGGCATAGGGATTGTTCTGTCTTTGAGCTCCCTTCTACTCCATTGGCTTCTTCCCCTCACTTCTCTCTTCCCTCCTGGACATGTCCTCAGTTGGTTTATATGGTGTAGTCCTACTTTTCTCAAGTACAGTTCGACTGCCACCACCCATAACTCCGCCTACATATCCTTTCTGTCCTCCTCCAAATCTACTCCCTTGCTCCCGTAACACAAGTTTGGCTCGGAGAGCCAAGTTCTTTGCTTCTACGAGGGTTCTCACCATCGTAACCCCAATCTTGTCTTTAATTTGTAGTTTCAGTCCTTCTACATACCTTGCAACTTGCTGACCTTCGCTCTCCCTCAAATCATTCCGCTCTGCCAGCCTCATGAACTCCGCCGTATATTCATGCATGGAACGTTGTCCTTGGCGGCACAGCTGATATTGTTGGAACAATATTTGCTCATAATCCGGCAGGAGGAAATCATGTTGCAGCAACTGCTTCATACGATACCATGATCTCATCGGGTGCTTTCCTTCCCTCTGCCTCCTACTTTGCAACCTCTCCCACCATGCCGAAGCACCACTCTTCAACCTGCATGCCACCAGCCTTACACGACGGTCTTCGGGGATTTCCATGTAGTCGAAGAACCGGTCTACTTCCGCCAGCCAATCAAGGAAGCCTTTGATGTTGAGGCTGCCATCGAACCATGGAATATCAACCTTCAAACGGTAGTCTCCGCCATCCCCGTGATCATAACCCCCACGGTTCCTCCTGTAATCACCTTCTCTAGGGTGGTTTCCATGATGAGCCATCCGATGACCACCGCCTCTTCCACCACGCCTTCGCCGCGGCCTACTTCCGTACGTATCATCACTCTCTTCGCTAGACTCCTCACTCTCTACACATCCCCACCTGTTCTCAACAATAGGTCGGATTACGTGTCCCCCGAATTCCTCCACCGCACGTGGTGGATTCTTGCCAACGCCTCCAACCGTATTGGGGTCTACCACCAGAGCATCGAAACGCTCGATCAGTTCATCAAGGCGTCGTTCCATACGCCCGACCTTCTGATGCATTACGTCGAACTCTACCCTTGGAACCCATTGATGGTTCCCTTGAAACCTCGCATCTTGAACACCGTCAAGAACACGACCGCTATCATCGCCTTGATGAGTTGACATCTCCATAGGAAATAGCCTTGCTCTAATACCAACTGACGCAGCGTGGAAAGCGTAACGAAACAAATCCGAAATTGGATTAGTTTCACACAACAAAGAAATACTCTTTGATGCAAATCTGGTTGCACACAACCCGGAAATTGGAGAAAATTCTCTCTCAAAGTGTATTCAAATATGATAATAAGACGTAATCCTAATCTATCTGACAAAAGAGTATTTATATGTCCCCGTAAAATATCTAAAAGGGGAAAATCTAAGCGTACACGTGGAATAAATAATAAAATAGACGTCTATAAACTGTCACATACACGGTC
Source organism: Laguncularia racemosa (assembly GCA_037954665.1). Classification (NCBI taxonomy): domain Eukaryota; kingdom Viridiplantae; phylum Streptophyta; class Magnoliopsida; order Myrtales; family Combretaceae; genus Laguncularia; species Laguncularia racemosa. The sequence goes on from JBBMOL010001994.1 coordinate 12,114, forward strand.
GTGCCTCTAAGTCATGTATGTTTCTGGACATGCGACGAGCATAGTACACGGTCTCATACATGGCCGTGCCTCTAAGCCGTGTATGACTCTGTGAATGTTCCTGACCGAATACACGGTCATGTCCCTAGCCGTGTATGGAAGCCGTGCCTGCTTCTGTAGGATACCCCGATCGAATACACGGCCGTGATGCACGGTCGTGTATAGAGGCCGTGTATAACTCAAAAATTATCAACTAATATTGCCTTAGTATTCTCTATCTTAACCATATATACTAGTCTCATCCCCTCCTACTCTCACCATCCAAGTGGTATTTTATTTACATCAAATATCACAACATCTCATCCCTAAATATGTAATGAGGACATCGTATAATTAAAGGCGTGACACAAGACCCTTAGATTGAGTCAAATTCTTTTTCCGTTTCAACTCTCAATCTAGAGATTACCTTGGAAGCATGTAAACCCACTCCTTAAATCTCTTTTCTTTAAATTGGGTCAAAATAGGTCCATGGCTGATTCAGCCCGAATTGGTTCTAATACTATTTCTAATTTCTTGAATTAAAAGTAATTAATAATCAAATCGATAGATAACTAGTAATTTTTTTTAACTAATTAACCTAAAAATTTCTAAATAGTATTAACTTAACATTCACTATCTTAACTTATTTAATATTACTCATTATTTCCCACATTCAATTGCAACTTCATTTATGATTATGCAACTCAAACTTATGGTCGTAATCATTTGCAAAGGGAGAACAAACAAGGAAAAGGAAAGATATAAAGAGCGAAGGACGAAGAAAACTAACTCATTCCCGGTTTGCACTAGATCAATATTCATCATATCATATGATATAATGTCCTCGTCGCACATTTTTATGTAAAATCATCGTGACTTGACGGTGAGCTACGAAATATCAGCCTAAACACTGCGACAATTAGTGTGTTCTGGCAAAAAAAAAAGAAAATAAAATGAGATGCATTACTACTACAGATTGTCATAAAATACAGCGATCTTACACTTGGAAGACAAGAATCAGATCTCTCTCTCTCTCTCTATTCTTTTCTTTGAATTAAATGTATTTCAATAAACAATTTGAAAACCTTTTTTTCATAATAGGTTTTATATAATAGATCTAAAAACGGCAATACTCTAAAAAAAGATTTTATCACCTCTCTTTTAATATGGCATCACATCAATGAAAATTAGCTGTCTATGGACATAAAAACCAATAAATCACAGCCACTTTGTTGTAGCGTGATTATGTCAATATATAAATTACAATTAAGGAAATAGGATATGCTGACAAAGAGTAGCAATGTCTTATATCGAGCCACATAGCTTGTTGATGGAGATAATCAATCTTTTAGCACATTTAGTTTATAGAATAGAATAAGGTAGAATTAGGAACTATAATTTCTAAAGAATAGAGTAAAAAAGTAATAGCTATTTTTTATATTGTGTTTGAAATATTATTAGTAGATTATGGAAATATGATGTAAAAGATCAAATAATAATTATTCCTTTCATTATTTAAATGTATTAAATAATAGATTTTGAAAGAGAGAGAGAAACCGCCATTATTACACATGCCTAACTACTTGAGGAACTCCCGATGCTCAAATAAGGATGACTGGTAAGCCCTCTCCGAAATATGGAAAAGCTGGTTCCATTCATGCGTGATATAAGTCCAATAAAGCAGTAGCTGGATGATATAACTCCGATCCTTCCAGAGTCTTTTCTACATTATTTAGTGAGGAAAACACTAAAGGAGTTCAGCTAAATTTAAGTCAGTAAAATAATTGAGATGCTTGGATCACGTAATGATGGTGGCTGCATCACTGTTAGTTGAGACAATTCTTTAGTGACTAAATGTAGTTCGCAAGTGTTAATATAATCGATGAACACGACCGGGGGGAAATCCAAACTGAAGTGTAAATTAAACCAAATTAAATTGAATATTCATATGCGGCAGCGGAAGTGAAATAAATCCTTTACATACCTCCAGCCATTGCAAAGCAAATAGGTGTCCTGTTCGGTGGAGAATAATGTTACGCCTCGGTTACGATTGGTGCTTCTAAACCTTAACTCACTCAATATAGATGGTGTATTTCTGTAGTGGTGAGCAGGATTAGGGACCCCGTAATACTCCTATTTATAACTCATTCCATCAATGAGTTGTTTTACAAAATTAGGAATTATTTGGAACATATCTTTCCTGATATAGTGGGATATATTACTATTCCTGATTTAGTGGGATTTATTGTTCCCGATTTAGTAGGATAATATTGTTCCTTTTATTATGGGATTCATAGACCATATTTAGAGGTTATTTGTTTCCAAGAACAAAGGAAACAGAATAACCAACATTCTCCCACTTGGTCCATGTATTCCATAATCTATCTTAATAAGAAACAAAATTCATGAATCATGGTGATAGGTTCTCTAATGACGAGTATTATCTCCCATGTATTACAATGCATTGTGCTTCTCAATCTTATAGAACTTGATGAATAAACCCGATGTTTATTCTAGGTCCAGACTTAATGATATTTCTCAAAATAAATGAATAAACAAATGTGTACACAAGGCTAAATGAGAAAACATCAACTGAATAAGAGTTTTATTAAAATTAAACATAATAAAAATTACATTATGGAACTAAGTCCCATTCTCATCACATGATCCTTAAAACTCTTTAGTTGCATGCCTTTAGTTAAAGGATCAGCTATCATTAACTCAGTGCTAATGTGCTCGATGACCACTTTCTTTTCCTTAACACGTTCTCTTATGGCTAAGTACTTGATGTCGATATGTTTACTTCGACTACCACTCTTATTGTTCTTAGCCATAAATACAGCAGCTGAATTATCACAGTACAATCTTAATGGCCTAGAAATAGAGTCGACAATACTAAGCCCAGATATAAAACTCTTTAACCATACACCATGTGAGGTAGCCTCAAAACAAGATATGAACTCGGCCTCCATCGTGCAAGTAGCAGTCAAGGTCTGCTTTGCACTTCTCCAAGATACGGCCCCACTGGCAAACATGAAAACATAACCAGATGTTGATTTACGTGAATCAACACAGCCAGCAAAATCCACATCGGAGTACCCAACAACCTCCAGATTATCGGTTCGTCTATATATGAGCATATAACTCTTTGTCCCTTGAAGGTACCTCATTACCTTCTTTGCAGCTCTCCAGTGGTCAATACCTGGGTTACTCTGATATCTTCCTAGTATCCCAACAGCAAATGCAATGTCAGGTCTGGTACAGACCTGAGCATACATCAGGCTTCCAACAGCTGAAGCATATGGGATGTTTCTCATTTGTTCCTGCTCAAGCTCATTTTTGGGACACTGACTTAAGCTGAATTTATCACCCTTTATAATGGGTGCTACACTTGGTGAACAATCTTTCATCCGAAATCTCTCTAAAACTTTATTGATATAGGTTTCTTGAGACAAGCCTAAAATTCCTTGAGATCTATCCCTATGGATCTTAATGCCAATGACATAAGATGCCTCACCCATATCCTTCATATCAAAGTTCTTTGAGAGAAATTGTTTCATCTCATATAGCAACCCCTTATTATTAGTTGCAAGTAAAATATCATCCACATATAGCACAAGAAAACAAATTTTACTCCCACTGACCTTTTGGTATATACATTGATCCATCATGTTTTCTTCAAAGCCAAATGAAGTGATGATATCATGAAATTTCAAATACCATTGACGGGAGGCTTGTTTTAATCCATATATGGATTTATTAAGCTTACAAACCAAGTGCTCACCTTCACTAGAAGAGAATCCTTCAGGTTGTTTCATGTAAACCTCTTCCTCTAGATCTCCATTAAGGAAAGCCGTTTTCACATCCATTTGGTGCAACTCCAAATCAAAGTGTGCAACCAAAGCCATCATTATACGAAGGGAATCTTTCTTAGACACAGGAGAAAATGTCTCTGTATAATCAATTCCTTCCCTTTGAGTGAATCCTTTAGCAACGAGTCTTGCTTTATATCTCTCAATGTTGCCTTGTGAGTCTTTCTTAGTTTTGAAGACCCATTTACATCCAATGGCTTTTACACCATCAGGCAACTTGACGAGATTCCAGACTCCGTTAGATGCCATTGAATCCATCTCATCTTTCATGGCATTATGCCACAAGTTCGAATCCTTAGAACTCATGGCCTGTGAAAACGATTCAGGATCATTTTCGGCTCCAATATTGTAGTCACATTCTTGTAGATATACAACATAGTCACTAGGAATTGCTGATTTCCTTACTCTAGTAGATCTTCTCAATGCTATATCAACATTCTCCTGAAGGGCAGGATCATATCGTTCAGCAGGCTGTTCAACAGCTTCGGGTATCTGTTGAACTTCAACATCTACTGAATCAGGATTGACAGCTTATGGTATCTCGGGGACTGAATTTTCAACACGCATTTGTGCTGGAGGCATGTTGTTAACAACAATCAGTCCACTGCCCGAAGTGTCATATTGGGCATCTGAATGGTCTTTCTCAAAACCAATGTCTTGAGATCGAACGCTCCCACTGATCAAGTCATTCTCAAGAAATTTTGCATTTCTTGATTCCACAAACCTAGTACTATGAGATGGACAATAAAATCTGTATCCCTTAGACCTTTCGGCATATCCTACAAAATACCCACTAATAGTCCTTGGGTCTAACTTCTTCTCATGTGGATTGTAGACTCTTACTTCAGACGGACATCCCCAAACGCGTACATGTTGTAAACTCGGTTTCCACCCTTTGAATAATTCAAATGGCGTCCCTTGGACAGCCTTGGTGGGAACTCAGTTTAATATGTACACAGCCGTTTTAAGAGCTTCATTCCATAAGAAGTTAGGAAGCTTGGAGTTTGCAAGCATACTCCGCACCATGTCCAATAATGTTCGGTTTCTCCTTTCGGCTACTCCATTCTAGTCTGGAGAGCCAGGTAAACTGTATTGGGCAGCAATCCCATTTTCTTGAAGAAACCTCGCAAATGGACCAGTCGCTCGTCCATTCTCTGTGTATCTACCATAGTATTCTCCGCCTCTATCAGATCTCACGATTTTAATATGTTTTCCACATTGTTTTTCTACTTCTGCTTTAAATACCTTAAAAGCATCTAATGCTTCATTCTTGTTATTAAGCAAGTAGAGATACATATATCATGAGTAATCATCTATAAAAGAGACAAAATACTTGTTACGGTACGCATCCATGTCTGGACTACAAATGTCTGTATGTATGATTTCCAATAATTCAGAACTCCTTTTGGCACCCTTTTTCGACTTGTTAGTTTGTTTTCCCTTAATACAACTTATACAAGTCTCAAAATCAGTAAAATCTAAAGCACTAAGTACCCCATCATTTACTAACCTCTTAATTCTATTAATGGAGATATGACCTAATCTCCGATGCCATAACATTGAGGAGTCCTCATTCATAACACATCGTTTAGTGCCAATCCTTTCATGAACATGCATAATAGTATGGTTATCATCATTTTGTAAACTAAGAAGAAAAAGACCATCAGACAAAGTACCACATCCAATAACATCAGATTTATAAAACAAATTAAATCCTAAGTCCGAAAAGTTAAAGGAATAACCATCTGATACAAGTCTGGAAACTGAAATTAAATTCCTAAAGTACCCAGGAATATAAAATGTCCTTTTCAATTGCAAAATGTAACCACTACTTAAAATTAAGCTCCACGTCCCAATAGCTTCCACATGTGAGGACATCTTATTGCCTGAATAGCTGCTACGCTCACTTCCCACTGGATTCCGCAGGTTTCTTAAATCCTGCAATGAATTGGTCACATGGATTGTAGAACCAGAATCAATCCACCATGTGTTATGATTAACATCAATCATATTGGTTTCATAACAAACAAGTGAAAGTTGAGTACCTTTCTTATCAAGCCACTGCATGAACTTGGTGCACTGTTTCTTCATGTGCCTTTTCTTTTTACAGAAAAAGCACACAGCTTCCTTCTTAATGTCCTTTATGGGAGGGATTTTCCCTTTCCCTTTGTCCTTGGCTTGATCCCTCCTTTTGCTCTTCCCATGAGTAGTAAAGTTCACATTCTCTTTTTCCTTTTCCTCCATAATTAGTCTGCCCTCTTCCTGAACACACATGGTTAATAATTCATTGATTGACCATTTATCCTTATGTGTGTTATAGGATATCTTAAATGGGCCATACTGTTGAGGTAAAGTGCAAAGAATGTAGTGAACAAGGAAGGATTCTGATAACTCAACCTCCAATGCCTTCAATTGGGCCGCAATATCCCTCATGCGCATGATATGATCACGCACACCCTTAACATTGGTGAGTCTTAGAGTTGAAAGCTCTATAATTAGGGTGCTGGCCATTGCCTTGTCTGAAGTAGCAAATTGCTCATCAATGGCCTTCAGCAGATCTTGGACCTTTTGATATTGCTCGACAGAGCCCCTGATACCAGCAGAAATTTTAGTCTTTATGAACATAACTGATAGGCGATTGGATCGCTCCCATTTTTCATAAAGACTTATTGCATTTGGAGTGCTGGTTTCTGTTACTATAGGGGGCTCTTCTTTCCTTATAGCATAATCAATGTCCATCCATCCCAAATGAAGGAGAACCCTCTCCTTCCAAAACCTTATAGTTATCCCCTTTGAGCTCGGGAACATCACATCGCATATCAGAAAAATTGACAGGTTGAATTGCTGCAATAATTAAATGAACATGCTCAAAAGTCGAGGCTAATCAATATATAACATGCTTTTACCAATGTAAAAACATAAAAAATTATGAATCTAGTGACATAAAACTTGCCTGTAGGCTAAAGTTCTAATTCAATTAGATTCTACTTAAGACTTATTGTCATGATAGAATGTGAATCTAGTGACATAAAACTTGCCTGTGGGCAAAAGTTCTAATTCAATTAGATTCTACTTAAGACTTATTATCATGATAAAATGTGAATCTAGTGACATAAAACTTGCCTGTGAGCTAAAGTTCTAATTCAATTAGATTCCACTTAAGACTTATTATCATGATAGAATGTGAATCTAGTGACATAAAACTTGCCTGTGGGCTAAAGTTCTAATTCAATTAGATTCATATTAAGACTTACAATAATACTATCAAATTATGTTCCCTTTTCTAATTCCTGTGGGTAAATTAGAAAATATAATTTGATATTTTGTCAACACAATATTTATTATCAATATGTGATCCTAAATAATCCTTAATATATAATTTTAATCAATTAAGGATGCTGTGGCTACTCCCTAATCATTTAAAATTATATGGATCACTTAATCATTAACTAAATCCTTAGGGAATTAGAAAAGGGAACATAATTTGATATTTTGTCAACACAATATTTATTATCAATATGTGATCCTAAATAATCCTTAATATATAATTTTAATCAATTAAGGATGCTATGGCTACTCCCTAATCATTTAAAATTATATGGATCACTTAATCATTAACTAAATCCTTAGGCTAAGAGGTACCGCCAGGAGGCACGGCCGTGTCTCCAGTCAGATACTCTTCTAAAAACACACACGGTTCAAGGCACGGCTCAAGGCATGGCTGTGTGTTACAACAAATATGTTTCCAGAAGCTCACACGGCCAAAGGCACATTTCCAAGCACGGCCATGTTACAACAGTTATGCTTCCAGAAGCTGACATGGCCAAAGGCACGGCTCCAGGCACGGCCGTGTTACAACAGTTATGCTTCTAGAAGCTGACACGGCCAAAGGCACGGCTCCAGGAACGGCCGTGTTACAACAGTTATGCTTCCAGAAGCTGACACGGCCAGAGGCATAGCTCTAGGAACTGCCGTCCGTGTTATAACAGTTATGCTTCCAGAAGCTAACACGGCTAGAGGCACGGCCGTGTTATAATAGTTATGCCACGTGTGTATTAAAAAACCATAAGCAATATACTATGAATATATTTCTAACATTCTTATATTGTCTAATCAACATTTCAAGTATAATTGCAAACCATAAATTATGCACTTAATATAACATAAGTATGCAATATCACAAATTAAGTTCATAGCATGCTAAAGGAATTAATTCCCTTTAATAAATTTCATTCATTGACAAATGCAAATAATTTTAATATAAAATTATTCTGCTAAACGTCATACTTACACCTTGCAACAACAAGTACATGAGAAATAAAATTTCATCACTTAACGATTTCTAATCACAAGAAAATTAAAAACACCGCTAAGCAAACAAATAAAAACCAAAGCTAAACTCCACAGAATTCAATAGGGCAAGGCAGAGGTGTCAGGGGCTCTGATACCAAATGTTGAAACTAGCATATAGAAAACTTAATCATATGCGGCAGCGGAAGTGAAATAAATCTTTTACATACCTCCAGCCATTGCAAAGCAAATAGGTATCATGTTCGGTGGAGAATAATGTTACGCCTCGGTTACGGTTGGTGCTTCTAAACCTTAACTCACTCAATATAGATGGTGTATTTCTGTAGTGGTGAGCAGGATTAGGGACCCCGTAATACTCTTATTTATAACTCATTCCATCAATGAGTTGTTTCACAAAATTAAGAATTATTTGAAACATATCTTTTCTGATATAGTAGGATATATTATTATTCCTGATTTAGTGGGATTTATTGTTCGCGATTTAGTAGGATAATATTGTTCCTTTTATTATGGGATTCATGGACCATATTTAGAGGTTATTTATTTCCAAAAACAAAGGAAACAGAATAACCAACAGAAAACACTAAAGGAGTTCAGCTAAATTTAAGTCAGTAAAATAATTGAGATGCTTGGATCACGTAATGATGGTGGCGGCATCACTGTTAGTTGAGACAATTCTTTAGTGACTAAATGTAGTTCGCAAGTGTTAATATAATCGATGAACACGACCGGGGGGAAATCCAAACTGAAGTGTAAATTAAACCAAATTAAATTGAATATTCAATTTATTTTATTATATTCAGTTCAATTTACCTGTTAAGGCTACTTACTCTTTAAGACCTAGCTAAAATAAGGGAGTTAGATCGGACACCCATCGAATCATGGATGAGTGGATTTGAACTAATAATTGCGTATTTGGTTTAATTTTTGTTTCGATTTTGTTGAAAAAAGGTGAAATATATTATTATTATTATTATACGTTAATCTTGATGTATCTGTCCTTTTCCCCTCATCCATTGAGCTCTTCAAGGTATTCCCAAATGATGACGCTTCCACCGGCCATTTACTTGATATTTTCTTGAAGTTTCGTTTATTTATTTTGCAAAATTCCCATTTTACGATTATATTTTAGCTATTTTCGAGTCACTTTCATTATAGCATGGATATATTTTATACTATATGCACACTGTGCTTTAACATGCTCCAAATTTTTATTTTTTTTTCGTCTTATAGGTTGATTGGTTTACCTCTACAATCTTGTTATATGTTAAAGCTTGCTTTTTGCGTTTTTGATATATAATGGACTGAAACTCCTAATTCATATTTTTATTGGAATTAAACTATTTATATCATCTATTTTGAAAAACAACTTTACGTGGTCATTTCAATCAACTTTTATGACCTTGTCATAAAGTTTGAACTCAAGAAGAGCAAATTAGCTTGAGCCCTAATTACTAGACTTTTGTACTTTAGACTTTTATGCGAAGGATATAACAACCCTATTTTAGACTTTTGTCACTTTCATTATCTTAATACTTTTACATAATAAAGTCATGTATAAATTAAAGATATGAATTCAATAAATTTAATTAACTAACCCATATTGAGATATGGGATCTACTTAGTCTGTATGAATTCAAAATATAAACTTAATGAATTTGATTAACTAACCATTATCAAGATATGGGCTTTATTTAGACTTGCACGCTTTAAATTGAATTTGATCTCAATGGTGCTTTGATTAGTGGAACAACATATAAATAATAAAAAGAAAACAAATATATATATATCTTTAGTTCAACAACATATCGTAATGGAAACTCGTAGCTAAACACACTAGCCAGAATCAAGATGACTGATGATGACTCGGGATAGACCCGAACGATCTACAAACTCTTTACAAAATTAAGTTACTTTTGCTTTTCCGCTTCTTTCTAGCAACATACTTTCTAAATGCACCAGTGATCACGTTTGCAGCCCACTCTTCCTTATAAGATTCAAAGAGCCTTCCATATTTGGTAAATATAGTAGCAAAGTCATTATATGATAGAGCAAATGCTTCAACTCTTGTCTGGGATTGGACGGTTTGTGTTGCGAGGGGAAGTTTTGGTAAGGGGGACCCAAGGGCTCTTAAAAGCAACTCTTTCCCGAAAGAATCATCCTTCTTAAGTTCCTCCGCAGGCAATCCCTCTTTCAAATCGTTGTTATTGTATGCTAAAACGTTACCTTGTACTATATGGATCATTTTGAAGATTGGATATCCCTCCATATAAATGTTGGTTCCTGCTTGAAATACCACTGCACTTACTCGTTCTCGCAATTCTTCCTTTATTTTTGCCATCTAGCTCCTCAAATTCTTTCACCTTAATTTATGAGCATGATGTTAGAGCACATTAATAAAGTCCACTATCCGCAATAAATTTTAGATTCATGGCCATTAGAACTAAACTTTAAATCTGTTAGATTTGATACGATTTTACATTTATCGGTTAATAGAAATCACCTTATAGAACAATGTTTTGCAAAAATGTGCCTTTAACTTCTTCTTGAGCTCCCGTGGAATATTATTGAGCAAGCTTTCGAGATTAACTTTACTCTCTTCAATCCAGTTAGGATGTTGATACATAATGATTTCTTTCCTTAAATGCTTGGGAAGACTAACGAATGGTGGCCATGATGTTAACTCTCGTCTTTTCTCCATCCATTTCACCAATAACGTAGGCGTCGTTGTGATTGTCTGAACGTTGTAAAGAAAAGCATGGCTTAATATACGAGAGGTATCGGGTTTTCTTTTTTTTCATATATTATTGTAGAATATAAGGTCAACCCATATAACCAATTTATTAACATGTTAAAACAAACCTGTATTCTTCCAAGAGCTACAGTAAGTATGAACAAGCTGATTAGGCATAACACGATTGCACCGATTGAGTCCCCTATGTAGTCACCGACCTCGATGTTTTGCCCGAAGGAACTGCATATAATCCGGGGGTTATCTTAGAAAGAAAAATAATAATAATCCAGTAAATGTGGTTAAGCTGTTTTTTTTTTTTCCTTCGCCGAGGAATAGCATATATTTTGGCAAGCACGTTGTGGTAAAGATGGAACTACATTATTGTTTAGAACTTGTAATCTATGTTCTGCAGTGGTGGCAGCAAGTAAGTTGACGAATTAATTACTGATATAACGTTTGAGGCTTGAACTAAAGATTGGATAATTTAAATTTTATTAGAATATTTTATCATTCCAAAATTTTTATCGATTTGCTTATTTAATAGTAGAAACTAGGCTCGAGAAGTTTCCGAAATGGATGAGATCATAGTTAACCATGTATCCATTGGCCAAAAAAATAATAATAATAATAATAAAGTAAAGAAAAAACAACCCTGTATCCTTCCTATCAGTACAAATTACAAAGAATTGAGATTTGGCACTTACATGTCAACCCTTAATATCATTTTGGAATTTAGATTTTATAAATGCCACATGTTTTAAGTTGTTTGGGGAACCTATAAGTTTCTTTTTTCTTTTTTCTTTTTTCTTTTTTACTTTTTCCGTCTAAAATAATTTAACCATTAATAATTGAAATTGTGATATTCAAATTGAAAATCGATACAACTTTCCTGTGAGAACAACACAAATTCAATATTAATTAACATTAGATTCATTTTTTTAAATATGATAAAAGCCTTATATTAAACTCTAATGGAATTTATAATATAGGAATTAGATGAATTTTGATTTCGTTAGGTAATTTAAACGCATATTTATATTCTGAATTTTTTACTCATGCTGTAAGTAATTTTTTTTTAAATATTATAATTTAAACAATTAAATAAGACCTTTAATACATATGACAATCCAACCCGACATTCATATAAATTCTAACCAACTCAGCTTACCTAGGGACGAGGAAACTATCTGGATAAACCAAGCCACGCCAGAGGATGACTTCCCCCTACCTCATATTGATGTTCTAGTGGACAACACTGCGGGAAACCATCTTTTCTCATTCATGGACGGTTTCTCAGGATACAATCAAATAAAAATGGCTGAAGAAGATAAAACTAAAACAACTTTCATCACAACATGGGGACTTTCTGTTACAAAGTCATGCCCTTCGGTTTAAAAAACGTCGGGGCAATGTATTAGAGAGCCATGGTCACAATACTTCACGACATGATGCATCGAGAGGTTAAAGTACATGTTGATGACATGATAGCCAAATCCAAAGAGGGAGAAAGCCATATAGATATCCTGAGAAAATTGTTTAAACGACTGAGAAAATTCCAGCTCAAGTTTAAACCCAGAAAAATATACTTTTGGGGTTACAACGGGGAAATTGTTAGGGTTCATCATAAGCCAGGAAGGCATTAAGATTGACCCTGACAAGGTAAAGTCCATATTAGAGTTACCTTCCCCACGCTCCGTTAAAGAAGTAAGAAGTTTGCTGGGAAGATTAAATTATATAGCTCGTTTTATCTCACAACTCACCGACAAATGCCGGCTACTATTCCGTCTGTTGAAGAAGAACGCCGCAATGGAATGGGACGACGAATGTGAAGAAGCATTTAGGACAATCAAAGACTATCTTATAAAAACCCCCGATCTTGATAGTCCCGAAAAAAAGGAAAACCCTTATTCTTATACCTCACTATACTCCCTGAATCTATGGGATGTGTGCTGGGGCAGAAAGATGAAGAGGAAGAGAACGTCCCATATATTATTTAGCAAGAAGTTCACAGATGGGGAACAAAGGTACTCAGAGGTGGAGAAGACGTGTTATGCTCTAATTTGGGTCATGCATCGACTAAGGCAATACACCCTTTACTACCATATTGAGTTGTTGACAAGACATGATCCCTTGAAATACTTGGCAGAGAAGCCAACTTTGATGGGGAGAATCTCTAAATGGCAAAATGCTTCTATCCGAGTTTGACATTACGTACATAAATCAGAACTCAATAAAGGGGCAAGCCTTAGCCGATCATTGGCCGAACACCCTGCCGAGACAGATTCCCAAGAACATAACCCCAATTCCACGAGAACATACTAACAGGGGAAGATATACCTAGAAGACCTGGGAGAGAGCAAAATCAAGTGGAAACTGTTTTCGCAGAGCTGCCAACGTATTCGTTTGTGGAGTTGGGGCAGTATTGATACCCCCGGGACACATCAAATTCCCGGGCAGCGACAAAAGCCCTTACATTTCCTATACCAATAATATCGTGAATATGAAGCATGTTTTTCTTGGCCCAAATAGCCTGCTAAATGGGAATCCGCGAATTACAAGTATACGGGGATTCATCGCCACATACTAAAACAAGAGGGAATACAAGACTAAAGACCCCAAACTGTACCGTACCATCAATCTTATAAAGCTAATTGAAGAATTCAAGGCAATCCTTTCACACACATCCGAGAACTCGGAATCAGTTCGCAGATCACTAGCCACCTAGAAATCTAGATCCAGAAACAAGCGGAGCCAAGTTCAACCGATAAAATAGACATCGAAAGTCGACCCGCTTATTGTTTAACAATTGAAAAGATATAAAATGACAAGCCCTGGTATCAGACATCAAGACCTTCCTCCAAAAGGTAGGTACCCCGAAAGGGCTAGCAAAATGACCAAAGAAACACCAGAAGGTTAGAAGTCTTTCCTATTAAGTGGGTCTTTCCTCAAAAGATCATTTATGCCACCTTGTTAAATGTGTGGAAAAAATAAGCATGCGAGCTGAGAAGGAATACATGAAGGAATATGTGGGACCTATATGAATGGCTACATGTTACCCGAAAAATCAGAGGTTAGGGTATTACGGTTAACCAAGGAATCGGATTGCATAAAGTATGTCAAGCACGTCATTTTGTCAATAATACGCAAACCCGGATAAAAGCTCCACCCAACGGCACATTTGTTAGGGCACCATGGCCTTTCTCCATGTGGGGAATCGACTAATAGGCCCCAATACTCCAACGGGAAATCCATGGCCATAGATTTATACTGGTACAATGACTACTTTCACCAAAAGGGTAAAAGCGTCATCGTATACCAAGTCACAAAAGGGATAATATCCGTTTCTTAAAAAGGGACATAATACCCGATAGGAGTTCCTGAGTCAATCATCACCGACAACGGTGCTAATCTCAACAATAAATCGATACAGTTTTTGTCAACAATTCCATATAGCCACAAATTCAACTCCCTACCGACCTCAAAGAACGGGGCAGTAGAACAGCTAACAAAAATATCCCAAAAAGATCATGGAGAAAATGACAACAACTTAACAAAGATTGGCACGAAATGTTGCCGTTGCTCTATGGCTTATAGGACTCAATAAGAACTCTACAAAGCTACCCCCCTTTCTCATTGGTATATGGTACAAAGCAGTGCTAAAAAGTGGAAGTCGAAATAACCACATTCAGAACTGTCAAAACCAATTAACAGAATCAATGGGGAAAGAAAAGGCTTAACACTGAACTTTGATTGATAAAGAAGACTTACCGCACTTTGTCATGGGCAGTGTTCCAACAGAGGATGCCCAGGCATTAACAAGAGGAGACCTCGGTACTTCAAAGAGGGGGATCTGGTACTAAAAAAAGGTTCTCCCGAACGCCAAGACTCTAGAGGAAAATCACCCAAAATATGAAGGCCCTTAGTGGTGAAAAAGGTGTTGTCAGGTGGTCTTTATTTGACCCCAATGATGGTCCCGAGTTGAGAGACCCCGTTAACCTCAATGCTGTAAAGATGTACTATCCTTTGGCAAGGGAATTGAAAATTTTTTTTCCAATGTTAACGAAAGCTAATGTTCGGTATAAATTTTGTTGAGTCAAGTTTTTCGTTTACAACAAAGAAATCCCTGAATGGTCAATAATCCCAATCAATTCTCGATAGCCCAAAACACGTTACCCACCATTTCACCTATGAAAAAAATAAAATAAACACTAAAATAAAATGAACTTAATGCAATTTGGGATGTTTAATCTACTCCTAAGCTTTTAAACTTATGCAAGTAGGATAACTCACCATCGAAAGAGCCATTGCAGAAAAAAGAAGCACATAAGATTTTCAATCCCGTGTCAAGATAAAAAAAAGAACAGAAGTAAACCAACACGAAGGTTCAGTTGTTTGTTGCTTCCACGATAAACGGCAAGCAATTTTAAAATAAATAACTATCATCACATTATGAAAGGCATCAACCATTTAGCTCAGAAAAAAAACATATTAAAGGTAAAAAATGGTCACCAAGGGGGGACCCCTCTAGTCACCCCCTTTTTTTAAAGGGGGTCACCCAATAGGGGGACCCCCCAAACATCATCTCTTAAGTTACTCAGGGGGGAAACCCCCTTTTGAAGCAGTTTTTTTTTTTGGTTATCCCCATGGGGGGGATTTTCCCAAAAAACCTTTTCTCATGGTTAGCCCATAGGGGCACTTTTTGAGACAACCAATTAAGGATTTCCCCCCTAGGGGCATTTTTCCCAAAAAAATTTGTCCTCATGGTTCCCTGGGGGGATTTTTTTGCGGCAAACCCCAAAACTATTTTTGTCAGCCCATGGGGGGCCTTTTTTTCCAAAAAAACCTTTTTCCAGGGGCACCCATGGGGGGGGACTTTTTGAGACAAGTCCAATTAAAAGGTTTGTAAACCCATAGGGGGACTTTCCTAAAACCGTTCTCATGGTCAGCCCATGGGGGGGAAATTTTTTAACAAGCCCAATTCAAGGTTAACACCCATGGGGGGGGACTTTCCAAAACTTTTTCCTCAGGGGACCCGGGGGGGGTTTTTTTTAGCAAATTTCCAATCTGGGTTTTGTCAGCCCGGGGCACTTTCCAAAAAACCTTTTTCTGGGGCAGCCTATAGGGGCATTTTTTTAACAAGTCCAATTTGGGGGTAGTCAACCCTGGGGGGGATTTTCCCCAAAACTTTATCCTCACGTTAGCCCATGGGGGATTTTTTGGGGAAAAATTTTTCCAACTATTTTTGCACCCGGGGGGGACTTTCCTAAAACCTTTTTCCAGGGGGCAGCGCAAGGGGAACTTTTTAAACAAGCCCAAAATTAAGGGATCAGCCATGGGGGGATTTCCCCAAAACTTTTTCTCATGGTTACTTTTGGGGGGACTTTTTGACAAAATCCAATTCCATTTTGTTAGCCCTGGGGGGGACTTTCCTAAAAATTTAAATTTTCCCATGTTAGCCATAGGGACATTTTTTTTAGGCATTTTTAAAAGGGTTAGTCACCCATGAAGGGATTTTCCTAGATTCCCCATTAGTCAGCTCTCGGGGGATTTTTTGGGGGAAATTCTCCAAACACGCTATCTAACAAAACGCTTCTGTCGACGGGGAGCCGCTCATAAGGGGGCTTCCTAAGAAATTTTTTTTTTAAGGTTGCAAGTCTGATAAGACGCTTCCTATTATCATTTCTCATACATTCCTCCAATGCTTGAGATGTGTCCTGTCGCCTTTTTGTTACCCATAAAAGCATTTTTTTGGGGGGGTATTCCTCAATTTTTATGAACACTTTAATTAAAGGATTATCAGCTCTTGGGGGGTTTTTTTTTTTCCAAAAACTCATTTGGGGCCAAAAGGGGTTTTTTTGTTTTTCTTTTTAGTTAATTTTCCCAAAAATTTACCACAAAGGGGGGAGTTTTAAACTCTCCTTTTTTTTCCCCGGGAACAATATCATCATTAATAAAATTTTCAATTTTTCCTAATTTTTTCCAATTTTCTCTAATTTACCATAAATAATAAAAATATTCAAAAAAAAAAAAAAAAAGGGGAAAAACCCCCAAATTTTTTAAAAATGATTTCAAAAAAGCAATAATAAAAAAAATTTACAAAATTTGGAATTTTCAAAAAAAAAAAAAAAAAAAAAGAAAAATCCATTGCATATATAATTTGCAAATAAAAAAATCAGGAAAATAGCACCACTGGTCCGGACCGGGGCTAAGGCCGCCGGGGGCTCAGTCAGGGTTTTAATCACGAGGGAATGTTTCCCCCCGGGTTTTGCAAATTTTTTTTTTACCCAGACACGGGCACATTTGATTGGCGGAAGAAACGCAAGGGCCCCGCACAGACTCCCTCCCAGCCCGAGACCCGGCGAAGGAAAAATTTCGTATTTGGGGGCCCTTTTGATTCTTTTTTTTTCACAAAATCCAACAGATCTTCAAGGAAATAAATAAACATTATCTAATTGGAATCAATCGCAACAAACAATGGATTGACAAAGGGGGTTGTTTTTTTTTAAAAACCCTCGGCCTTTTCTTCGAGGGGAGGGAAACCGAGCTATCCAGTCGATTCGAAGTGCCAAAAATAGAGGAGGAGGGGGGAACCAAAACACATTCAAATTGAGAAAAGCAAGGGAAAGTGCAAATGGGGAAACATCGGGAGCCCAAAACCGGGAAGCACCGACCGGATTTTAACCCCCCCAAAAAGGCGATCTAAGCAAACCACCGCCACCATTGGACTAAAAAAACCCCGAAAGCTAGGGGTTTGACACCTCACCCATTGCAAAAGGCCCCCCGGAACGCCCCGAAGAGC
>JBBMOL010001995.1:0-29826 GCA_037954665.1 Laguncularia racemosa
CCCCTTGCTGCCTTTGATGAACAAGGACCAAAGTATGCCTAAAGACATTGACACTTGGAAACAACTAGGGGCTTCCACTAATATTCAACTTCTGTAGAAATCTTTTTGCCATCATTACGTTTAAACCCCAAAATCGTGTTTTAAAAATCACTATTAGCACTCATGTCAACACAAGCACCTGCTAGCTCACTCTTTCCTGTTGAGCTGTAAAGGAGTTAGCTGCTAAAGGTATTCTAATTTGACTAGTAATATAACTGATGCCTTTCTAGGGAAAAACTCTAGGTAATTTCAAAGCTTAGCCCAGTAGAGAAGGTAATTCTCCACTTGGGAATGAAAATCCCCATTTCCCATTTTTGGGGAGAAAAAGGGAAACGACAGGAGTTTTAAGAACTTTCATAATTTGATTGTTGTTTCCAAATTGAAAAGGAGCATGTCATTCTCGTTGCTCAATACTTCAATCAAACCATGACGGTCCCACAAAGCATGAGCAATATTCTCAATGATGGGAAAGGGAATGCTCTTGCCAAGAAAACGGCCACCATACCAAGTATTTTTTCCATAGGTGAGCACCAATTGGCCACCCTCTGGTGGGGGGGCCACCATCAAATTGTACCATCTACAATTGGAGGGTAAAAAAGATGGGAGCAATCAGCCTTAGTAGCAATACAAGGGTTGGGAGAGGCTTCCATAGGAGGGGCAGCCTCCATAGAAGGAGGTTGAGAAGGGGAAAGGAGAGGGAGAAGCTGAAGGTTTTTTTTGGGAGGAAGAGGAAAGATGTGGTTAAAAAGGCAACTAGGAAGACCAAAAAGAGATGGTGAGTTGACAGGAGGGGTGGAGGAGAGGGTGGGAGGTAGAGAACCTTTTGAAGTTGGAGAAGAAAGACCACTTTGTAAGACAAGAAAACTGGAGGATTGGCACAATAATTATTTTGACCTTAAGGGACGATGAGACCAAGTCAAACTTTAATACGTTAATAAAATATGGCTCAACTATGCTTTTTTATTCATCATTCACAGATTTGTATACAATGTTTGAGTAGAAAATCCAAACTATCCTAGAAAGCAATAGAGAAAATTCATCAATAATTCTTATTATAACGTTTCTCCTAAATTTTATTTTAAGTTTATAGATCAATGCTCAAAATCTTTTTATCTACTTTTTTACATTTTTAAAAGTTTAATGTTACAAATGCTTAGTGCTGTCATATAGAACTGGATCTCAGCATTGCTGATGGAATCCTTATATTACAATAAAAGAAACAACCTCCTTTCTTCTAGTTGTTGTCCCAATAAGGAAAAAGCCACAGCAACCTTCCACACTTTGAAAAAGCAACAGTTAGCATTCCCAAAAGGGGCAATCTTAGAGCCCCACACCCCTGTAGCCAGCTGCAGTACCTACACCATTGTCTGCCCAAAAAGCTCCCCGCAACTTTCCCTCTGCCAAACCCTGCTGCCCCCATCTCCCAAAATTTTTCTACTAACGGCAAAAATACCTCGGAACCTATCCCCCACCAAAGAAAAAACTTTTCCGACCAAAAACAACCGGAAAACACCCATCCCGCACATCTGAAACAACCTCTCTCCTACGCCTCTGCTTGCCGCCAAAGGATCACCTCCTACCCCTCCAGAGTTCCAACTAGGGTTTATTCCCCCAAAATACATCGTCTGACATTCCCAAGGTCAAAATTCCCCAAGCGGTGGAGGATGAAGGAGCCACTTACTGGGAGTCCACCTCGTGGGTTACTTCATTGGCCGGAGGATCCCTTACACCCTCGTTCCACGATCGCAACCAGACTTTGGAAGGACTTCGGACTCCAAGGCATTATTGGCAAGCCCAGAAGGCTTCTTCTACTTCCAGTTTGACAGAAACAAAGACCTAACGCCCATCCTAGAGAAGGTATGGTTCTTCTCCAAGCTTTTTTCTCATCATCCAAAGGTGGAGGAAAGGTATGAGGTTGGACAAACCTCAACCCACCACTTTTCCGGTTTGGTTTCACGTTTAAACCCGGGTTTTCCATGTGAGCTCATCTCGACGGAGGGCATAAGTCACATCGCCAGTGCAGTTGGCCTTCCCCTAAAAGCTGATCCCCTCACCGCTTCGCGACAGCGGCCCAACCAAGCTCGCGTATTGGTAGAACTGGACGCTCAGAAGGAACTGGTCAAACGGATTGAGATAGAAAGAGCCGATGGATCATGGCATTTGTTGAGGTCGACTATCAATGGATTCCCCCCCATTGCAAAAAATCCCAAGTTTTTGGGCACAAATGTCCAGCTGCCACGTCCCCCCAAAGACCACTTCGTCCTTTCCTTTGACGCAAACGCAACTCTTTCCTTCTAGCACGGATAAAAACCACACAGAAAAATTAAATAATCCCACCACCCAAACAAATTTACGCCTAGCGGAAACCACCCTCCCCCTCCTAGCCGTAGCTGCCCTACCCCAGACGTAACCCAGATAACAAGTTTTCCAAACAAGCTCAGCCCGAACAGACCAAAAACAATGTCATCCAACCTCACCACCAGGCTCCTTGCGATGAACCTAGGCACACAACAACAGAAGAAGCTCACGTGCAAGAACCCAAAACAGGCCCTCCCATTAACACGGAACTCCCCACAACACCCCTGCCAGCCTTGCAACACTACTCAAACAATGAAACTAGTCCCACAACTCCACTAGAAGTAGTGAGGACAGCCATTATGAAATACCCCCTTGTCCAAACTGATGGCATACAATCACAAAGCCAACAGCTAGTTCACTCAAGGGTAACAAAGGGTCCACTTCCTCGGGAAAACATAAGAAGAAACAGAGGAAGAGGCGACGCTCCTTCACCTAGCACCGATAGGACCCAATCGTCACATCTTATTTTCCAATGAACATAGCGGGCTTGGAACATACGAGGGTTAAATGACCCTCTAAAAGTAAACGGAATTGCTAAAAGAGTTGTGGCGGGGTTAATAGGATTATCTCTAATAGGGATATTGGAAACTAGAGTGAACCCCAAAAATTTGAAACTTTAGTAAAGCAACGTAGGGGGCACAATTGGCAAGTAGCCATCAATCGAGAAGCACCTAAACGTATCTGGGTAGCTTGGCAACCGGGGAGAGTGGAATATCTACACGGTCTTGGAAAGAGCTCAACTATCACATTGTGTACAACCCATCGTAACCTCAACATTAGCTTTAGCATCACCTTCACCTACGGAGCAAACACAAGCAGGATAGAAGGGATCTTTGGACACAATTGAAGAACTTTCCATCACAAAAAAACACCACTCCATGGCTGGTCCTTGGGGACTTTAACAAAACCAAATCCCCTCTGAAAAGCAGGGTGGTCAGGGGCGATTGACCTCCGCCATGATGGAATTCCAAAATTGCTTATCTAAAACTGAATTGGAAGACTTAAGATATGGAGGTGATTTCTTCACATGGTCCAATTGAAAAACCCAATAACCCTATCCTGAGGAAGCTTGATCGAAATCCTCGTCAATCAAAGCTGGATGCAAACCTTCCCTGACTCCCACGCCAAGTTCCTATCTCCAATCTTATCGATCATTCCCTATCAGTAACTCATATTCAACTCCCACGCCAGGGAAGGAAAACACCCTTCAAAATTTTCAATTATTGGACTAATCATGCAGAATTCAATAACATAATAGCTAGCGTGTGGAATACCGAGTTTAGCAGGTTCCAAAATGTACCGATTGTAAGTAAACTTAAGTAATAAAGGGGGAAGCTGCGACAACTCAACCACAACAACTACTCAGATTTATCCAACCCGAGTTAAGGAAGCCAAGCAAACTCTCCTCCAGCTACAGTCCAATATTCATAGTAGTAGCAACGTATCCCTAATGGAAGCCGAAAGAACAGCTTTCAAAGACTTCAAATTTACTTAGGAAAGCTGAAGAGAACTTCTACAAGCAGAAATCAAGAGTGAAATGGTTGAAACTCGGAGATAAAAAACACATCCTTCTTCCACAAATCAATGAGAAACCATCAAAACAGAGCCACATATTCCAAATCACCCGCGAGAACGGAAGTGAAGCAATCGGCATGGAACAGGTCAAGCACGAAGCGGTTAAATTACTTTCAACAAATGTACAACAAAGCATGTACTCACCTCAACACGGATGACATCGGCCAGCCGGGGTTGACATGGAAGCTTACTGCGCAGCAATGTGAAGAACACTTGCTCCCTACACGGATGAGGAAATCAAATGGGGATTCTTCTCTCCAAGCAAATGGGGAAAGCCCCAGGCCCAGATGGATATACAGCTCTCTTTTTCAAGGAACTTGGGGAATATTAGGAAAGGATTTACCGCTGCATCAGGGAATTCTTCCACTCGGGACATCTTCTCAAAGAGATAAATTCCACCATCCTCACATTGGTCCCCAAAACCCCCAACCCAAACCCAGCATGGGGGATTTTAGACCAATGCATGTTGAAAACGTGCTCTATAAAGCAGTTTTTAAAAATCTTAGCTGCCGTCTAAAGAAGGTCCTTCATGCATAGTTTGGGAGGGGAGCAAGCAGCATTCATCCCTGGACGGAAGATCACAGACAACATCCTCATTGCCCAGGAATTAAAGGCAGGCTATCAGACACAAAGAGGAGCACCACGGTGCACCCTAAAGGTTGACCTCCAGAAAGCTATGATACCATACGTTGGGACTTTATACTTGAAGTCTTGAGAAAACCCTGCAATTCCCCCGCACTTTTGCAGTCTAATAAAACAATGCTTATCAACTCCAAAATACTCAGTCAATATCAACGGGGAATTAGTAGGCTACTTTTCTAGCACGCATGGCCTCAACAAGAGGACCCTATTTCCCCGTATTTATTCGTCATAGGTATGGAAATCCTTTCCACCCTCTCTCCGGCAACTCATATCCAACCCCCAAAATTCTCTCCCCACTGGAGATGCAAATCGGAACACCTCAATCACCTTTGCTTTGCGGATGACCCTACTCATATTTGCCAGAGGAGATGCGAACTCTATAACATTTATCAGAAAAAACTCTCCAACAATTTCAAGCACTCTCAGGTCTGACGGCCAATAACGCTTAGAGTTCCATAAAACTTCTCCAATGTCCCTCTCAGGGGTAAGCAAAGCATCCCACAAATCATGCAGTTCCAAGAAGGTTCTCTCCCAATAAGATATTTAGGCGTCCCGATCCCCTCTACTAAAATCAAAACAGAGGATTGTGACATTTTAGTAGACCGAATCACAGCTCGCATCACCTCGTGGACAGCGAATTCTTTTCATATGCTGGTAGACTCCAACTAAATTGTTCAGTTTTATTCTCCATGCAGGCTTTCTGGTGCTCAGTTTATTTCTCCTTTCCCAAAAAAGGGTAATCACAAAAGTAGAGCAATTAATCAGGAATTTCCTCTGGAGTGGAAATCCGCATATAGGAACCAAAGCCAAGGTCAGATGGAAGAGATTTTGTAAGCCAATCAGATGTGGGGGACTGGGATTCCGAACCTTCACCAAAGGAACAAGGCCTTCAAATTAAACACATCTGGCTCCTATGCAAGAGCGGACAACGTAGTCTATGGGCCCGAATGGGCACACTCAACACTGCTAAAAGGCAGAAGTTCTTGGACAACGCGAGCCCCAGCAGTGTGCTCCTGGCTTGGAAGAAACTCCTAAAGCTTAGACATTTAGTGCGTAAATGCTTTCAATGGAAAGGGGAGACGGCCTAACCATATCTATATGGACTGATATTCTGGTTACCCAGGGTCCTCTAGATACTTTATACTCCCCAAGAGAAATCAGGAACTCTCGGATACCAATACGGCAAAGTTATGCTCTCTAAGAAAATAACACATGGCGACTACCCCAAAACCCTCCTCCATGGTCTGATATCATTATTTTCCCACGCACATCAAGCCCAATCACACACTCCTGACCAACTCCAATGGACCCACGAGACTACAGGGGAATACAAACCCTCAAAAGTGGCTATTTCTTCCCCCAATCCAGCCGGCCCAACAGTCCCATGGTTTTCGAGTCGTATGGAAACAAAACTACCATACCAAGGCACTCCTTCATATTATGGCTAGCCTGGTTGAGAAAATTATCTACACTTGATAAAAATGACCACATGGGGCCTGCAAATCCTCCACATGCTACCTATGCCAACAAGAAGATGAGGACCACTCCCACCTATTCTTCCGATGCCAATACTCCTCCCGAGTATGGCTAATAGTAACGACATGGCCAACTGCCCCCCTTCTTGTAAGGATTGGCAGGAGCCATACGAGTACTACTGGCAACAAGCCAAGTCCAATGCCAAACAAAACCAAACTTGGAGCGACCTGGCATCAAAGGTATACTGCATTTGGAGAGTGCGCAACAAAGCAAGACTTGGACTCCCCTACCCTAGCATTTTCTTTAGCCAATCAAATCAAATCTTATGTTTACCTAGAATAATTATATTAGACTAGTTTATACCTACCTCTATAGGTTTTGGTACTCAAGTTGTAATAGATTAGCTACTCATGTTGTTTGTAATGTAACCGTCTTAGACGGATGTACCTTTCTTCTTTTTCAATAAATAATGAATTACCAAAAAAAAAAAATCCTACATTGGTATCTTAAGCTATAAAATTTCAAGAAAACCTTGTACCTTGGCTTCATAGTTTTCAAAATCAAAGATTCTATTTGTACAATTTTACGAGTTTATGATTTTAGGAGTTTATTAATTTAAATTGAATATAAAATCGTTTTTGAGTAAACTCTAGTAGAATTGCGAGTTTACATATCAAAATCAGTTTGAATTTTTTTTTTTTAATTAATGTTTTTTAATTTTACATAATTTGATTCAAATGGGCCAAAAAATAAAAAAAATACACTTGGGCTACAACTCTATAAACTACAAGGATGTTACATCATCTTCCTTATGCCATTCCCAATTTCGTTTCCTTCTTTTTCCCTCTCCCAATCCCCTTTTTTTGATGTTTGTTAGCCTTCATTCAAGTTCCAACTCTAATTGCAAAGTTTATAAGGGAATTATTTACTTTAATTTATGCCACCAAGAATTCAAGATGAGTTGAAAGGTTAGGTTCCCTTCAATTTATAAAATTCTTTAAGATTTTTTACAATTACTATAAAATATATCTATAGTTTTTGAAAACTATTTTATATAAGATCTAAAAACTTACGTTTTTATTTTTTGATTATATGTTTTGATTGTATAGATCACCTAGTGATTTTAGGTAAGATTGTTGAGTTTTTCCAACTTGGCTTCATATTTGGCTTTTACATTTACCTTACATCTTGGGACAACGATGTGTAGCAAGTTTATTTGCATCCTACTGTTTTCTTGTTTGAAAGACTAGTAGTAGGTTTGGCTTAGGCTTTTATCTCCTCAGTCATGGCTTTTTTCCATATTGAGTCATTAAATTTTTTCCTTCCATCCACAGGACAAAAAAACAAGGATTAGTAAAATAGCCCCACAATGAGATTATCTTATGGGACTTAGTTAGAGATAGGATGTAATGGCTTAAATCCTTTTCTACTAGTTGTTGGAAGCTCAAGAGCATTAGGGTTTATGATATAAGGAGGAGGAGGAGGTATATATATACTTGATTCCCATTGAAGTTGAGCTCAGGCTTAAAATTTAACTGGCTAGAGTGTTCATGATTATATATATATTTTTTTCTTGCAAGTTGGATGTAAAAGAAAGGATCAATTTAGTTCGAGTATAATTGTCCTTGGCAGCTAACTTAGATTAGCGACTTCATTAGTTGGAGTAGAAAATGTATTTTGAATGGGGAGTTAGAGAGAGGAGATCTATAAGAAAATTCCGTTGAGGTTTTGAATTTGAAGAGGAGAAAGTAGAAGTGTGCAAACTGAAAGAATCTCTATATGGCCTTTTAAAAACTCATTGAGGGCTTGGTTTAAGAGATCTAGTGGTGCTTTGACTCAGTTTGGTAACACAAGGGCAAGTTGGAACATGTTTACTAAAATGACCAATGATAGGAAAAGGTTTATTCTAATTTTGTCAATAGATGATATACTCAATATGGGAGATTACTTAGATGGAATTAAGATTTGAAGAAGATGATTGAAACTGGGTTTGAAGTAAGGAGCTAAAGGGGAGTTGAAGTATTATTTGGGAATAAAAGTTAGCAGGGGCAAAAAAAGGGAAATTTTATTTCTCAAAGAACATATATCCTTGATTGTTTAAAAGAAAATGGAAAACTGGGGTGTAAACTAGTAATGACTCCATTGCAGCAAAATTGGAAATGTGAAGGTGAGGACAAGATCCACCAGTTGGTTAGGAACTAAACCAATGGGGAGTTTTGGGCATAGCTTGCATATGCTATAAGAATTGTTGTGCACTCACTCAACCAAGCACCACTTTAGAAGCTGTCAATCTTATTTTTTAAGTATTTGGAAGGAGCAACAGGGATGGGATTACTGTTTGAAAGAAACTGGAAACATCTCCATGTGGATTGGGATGGTGAGGTTTCAATATGCAAATCTTCATGAGGATATTGTACTAAGTTGTGGGGCAACTCACTTACATGGAGATGCAGAACAACAGACGATTTCTCAAAGTGGTATGGAGGCCAGCATCTTGACAAAGTCACAGTCAAGGCAATCCTTTGGGTCAATTTTGAGCAAGTTAGGAATGATATATACTCTATCTTTAGCATGAGGGAGGCATTAGAGATAATGGTTAGATATACTATTAACTTGATTTCTTAGGATCTCTATCTGTTTGTCATCTTTTGTTATTTCGTTTCTAGCTTGCTGTATCCTTTCCGATTACGTGGGAGTTAGGTGAGTCTCCTGTAAGTCTTTATCCACTTTGTACTTGCATGTATATACATGAAAATGTTAAATAATGAGCTTCCTCATCATAATGTTGTTTATGATGTAATAAAAATAGTACTGCTAAACAAGCCAAGTCTGAATAATACAGCTATGGGACTCCAAAGCTAATCAATTCCTAAACCAAGCCCAATAGTTGTCAGTTGATTGGCATCCGGATTTAGGTTTGCTTCACTGGCAAATTGGTTGTGTTTTGATGAAATGATCTTCACTGGTAAATCTAGGTGGATATAATGCAATAGTGGTGTCCAGGGGGCCCAGACCCCCACAATATATTAAAAGATTATTTGTTATAAAATTTTAAATTCTTTTTCCTAGAAGTTTAGAATTACCTGGACCAACCATCACTGAAAAATTTCCATATGGCCTTATAGAATTCTCTCTAACTCTTTCTAGGGTGACATGCACGCAGTTTTTCTCCGCTTGAGGCACCAGACTTGTTCAGTGATCCTTGAAGCACTTGCGCACAAGAAAGTAGTGTTAAATTTTTGGCGGTTCCCATCCTATGCTTAAAAATTGAAATTCCCTGAAAGATCCAAATTTTTATAAGTGATCATGATGTATATGACTTGTCCATAAATAGTGCTTCTCAGATGCTTACAGGCTTGTAGACAAAAATGGGGCATTTATTACTTTATTGAGGCTTAATTGGCGTCCTATTAACTGTTTCTCCTTCCCATCATCTGGTGTTACCTTTCATCTGCTAGGATATTATGCCTTTTATCCTCCACAGTTTGCTGGATATTATTCAGTTTCTGTTCTCTAGGCAGTTCTCTTATGCCAAAGGAAACAGGCTGTTTAAGTTTTTAGGAGGATTAAAGTTGCCTGATTGTTTTGTAGATTTATCCAATTTGGACCTGAAGTAGAGTGTCATTGTGGTGCTCCAAATTGTCAAGGGTATCTTGGAACCAAGAAAAAAATAAACATCATCAATCTTTGCTGGGGTTCCAAACGGAAAAGAACTACTGCAGCTCGTGCACCTGTCTTAACTGTATGATTTGTTCGAAAAGGATATGAGCAAAAAGGAGATACTTTGCTTCCAAAGGAAGCCCAATAAGTAGGTTAAAAGAAGAAAATTACAAACACATGCAAAATGTTCATTGTTTTTTTGGTCAAAGGTGGAAGATGGAAGGCCTTGTAATATAGTGACAATGCCAAATGTATTGCAACTCTCGTCCTGTATCAAAAGCAATATTCTTCGGCCGAGTATCCTGGATATGGTTTTGTAGGTGCATCTGTATCTTGTATTTCAGCACATTCTTACAATCAACAGTTGACCAGCAATTTTATCTCAGGTCACATAATGAGGGTTTTTACTACTACTACTTTCTTTCTTTCTTTAATATATATAGTACTCCTGGGGCGTCTCTACTGTTACTCATGTATCATTGTCAAGTTGTATAAATATCTGTCAAAAATATCAAATTGCTTCCAAAAGCTGACCCTGGATCCATAAACCCGTGAACCGAAAATTCAGGTTAATTACCTAATCTTTAAATGAAAAATCTTAGTTTCTTAAAAAGGCATTTTGATGTTCACTACAAATTCTAAACCAGAATTAATAGGAAATTGAAATAAAGTGTGCATTGACGAAAATGTCGAGACAGCACAGTGAAGGTTGTCATAAGTATACATGACGTTACCACTGCACAGCTTATTTGAAGAAAGTTTCGTTTATTCTTAAATGCCGGTTTGACTTTTCAACTGTGGGATTTATCTTTATATATATTATTAAGCAAAAATTCCATCTGTTTTTACTCCCTTCTTAAAAATTAATTGTTCCAATTTAATTATCATGATATTTCTTTAACGCCATTCAATAAAAAGTTCAAAAGAATTACATTAAATCATATTGATGTTGATGTTACAAACCGTTCACAAACCATTTGACCTTCGCATAGTGGTTTACCTGATCATTTTATGTGATATTCATTGGGCTTAGCTGATTAGCTAGTAGTTGGGTTTGAAGGCTTTTCTTATGTTGTTTCTTTTTTTTGTTCTTAATACATGTGGTACGAATATCATCTGTTTCGATTGAGAAGTCATCTTTACTCTGGTGGATTTAGGGCTGGTGATGGTATGGTGGCTTAAAAAGGCTTCAATATAGATCTTGAGATAATTTATAAATTAAAATGATAATTTATTTTAATAATGGTTTCTATGGTTGGTGATTCATGTTAACTTATTGTTTTTTCATATTCAATTTAAATAGAGATTTGTGTCTAAAAACGTAAATTCGTTGTGTTTAAAAACCTAAACTCATAACTAGATCAATTTAATAATCATGCCCTATGTCTAGTTGAACTCATTTATCGGTTAAGAAAATTTTAAAATTCATATATTATAACTATTAAGTCTCTATTAAAAAAAAAGTTTTTAGTATCTTTTAATTTACTTAATACTTATAGCGAACATTGTATTGAAAACTAAAACTAGTCCTTGTAGACATATTTTTATTAACAAACTAAATGTTTGGATAAAGCTTAAAAAAAAATATAATTGCTCAAGCATCTAACCATTCGTTTAGACTTTAAGTACTTTATGTTTGACTTGAATAAAAATTTATAGTATAATTGTTCATTGAATCAATTCAAACATTGGGTAACTAACTTAAATAAAGATAGTCAATATATTCAATTTTAGTGTTTACTAAAAATATCAATTGGTTCTACTCATACAGTCGGTACCTAAATGGGGTATGCCTTACTGCATGTATATACAAAAATATAACCTAAATTGTATTATACTAAGCTTTTCTAAAAACATTGGAAATTATAGAAGGAAATAAAAAGTGTTAGTCTTATAAAACTAGATTCAAAGTGAATGATGATGATAATTATAAAGAGAACGACAACTAGTAAAATCAATGGTGGAGAGAGAGAGAGAGAGGAGAGAGAGAGAGAAAGAAGGGTACATATGAAATATCTCATGTTTTAAATAGAAGTATGTACAAGGGCATATTAGAATTTAACCCATTTCCTTTAGTTCTTTTTTAAAAACTCTTGAATGTTTGTTTTCATTTTTCCCTTCATGTAGAAATCGTTCTATATTGTAAAGAAAAGTATGTTCTGTAACATCTTCATTCAAGTTTTCTAAGTTGTAATCAAGGGTTTTTAATTTTTAAATAAAATTAAGGTAGGAAGTCATAGTGAACAACATTGTATGATAAATGGGTAAGTTTTGACTTTTCTGCCTTTATAGTGTATCATGAGAATGTTTTGATTTGGAATGTGACTATTTGAAAGTGTCAATCAATAGAAATGGGTCGAAGTGGATTACTAAATTAAACTTATAAACAAGTAAGTTCTTTTTTATTATTCTTATTATGGTTGTGTAGAGCAATGTTTGTTAAAATCGCGAGTTAGCTCGTACGATTCAATGATTTTACGAGTTTGTATACATATTTCTAGTTAACTTGCATATAAAATCGGGGAGAAGTAAAATCGTAATAGAATTGCGATTTTGAACAGCAAAATCGTTCAAAATCACGATTTTACACGTTTCAATCGATTCCACAATATTGCACAACAAAGGTCACTTTCAACCATTCGGATCCAGTCTAAGTCCACGGTCCACTAATTAGTTGCCCTGCCCAATTAATAAAAGGTCCAGCCCAGCCCAACCAACGACTCCTTTCTTTTGCAGACTTCTCGAGCAGCACCTCATTTGCATTTGTTGTACATTGAAGTTCATCAGATTAGGGAAAGAAGAGGAGAGAGTGAAAACAAGAGAGGCGAGCTGAGATCCAAAGTTCCACACTGAGCTGAGCTAATAGAAATTCGAAACAGTGAGCGCCGAACAACGAGGATGAGCACTGAGCCAGCGATCCTTTTTCCTTCTTGTTACGTTTGTGTATTGAGCGAAATTCAAAACAGCGAGTGTCGAACAGCGATCCTTCTTGTAACGAGCCATCGAGCTGAGATCCTTCTTCATAGATGCGGGTTTTGTGTTAGGTATGAGTTGTATGACCAGCAATACTTCTACTGTAGTGTATCATGTGAATGGGTATTCGTATTTATGCTTGTGAATGAGCAATACTTCTATTGTAGTTTTATGACTAGCAATAAGCTTGTGAATGGTATTTATGCTTCAGAAGTGCAGTGATTAGCTTTGTAATTACAAAGGTGATATTCGTTTGATCATATCTGGGAAGGATTTGCGTTTCCGTGAAATTTCAGTAGCTAGTAAAGGAGTCAGGAGAGAAATCAAATTCTAATTTTGTTTGATCATTTTTGTAAAGAACCTACTTTCAATAGAGCCACAAGATTCTCCACGTACATACTTTACCAATTGATTAGAAGCATCTTATACCAGCTTGCGACCAAAAAACCAATAAGTCTTGATAGCACATTCTCAGGTTGACTCAGTTTTAATAAGCAGAGGTCACTCTTTTTGCCTACAAGATTTTTTTTTTTTTTGAAGTACTTTAAGGTTAGGAAAGAATGGAGCTGACATATTGGGTTCTTTACATGTCCGATTTGTAGTAATGGTTAATCTTGATGTGACACTTGACAATCAAGTTGAACTCTATTAGTTTGGAAGCTGGCTAAGATAAACACCAAAAAAAGGGAATAAGAAAGAGAACTCTTGATCTTCCATTTATGGATCCTTTCATGTCAATATTATCATTAATTACAGGTCATGAATATTGCTTCATTGCATGATTTGTCCTTTGAGTTTCAGAGATCTAATTATGGTGATGTTTTTTCCCTTGATAAAATTTATTCTAGCTTCATGAAATGTTCTACTGTCTCTTTTTTAACGGCCCGCTTGATTTTCTATGTAAGTAGCCTCTAAAGTGTAGCAATACCTAAATACTACCCCTATAGCACGTCTTTGCATGGACCAAACCATCTCAATCTTGCATCATTTTCTAATCAATGGAGCTTCTCCAGCTTTTTCTCTAATACATTCATATTTTTTTTATACAATTCCATTTTGCCTTGGCACATCTATCTTAACATTCTTGTCTCTGGTAAGCTTATCTTTTGCCAATGCCAATAGTTTAATATCCAACATTTAAGACCTATAGAGCATCTTTTGGTCTTACGGTACCTCATGGTCACATAGAAGACAATTGGGAATTAGTGCAATGTAATGCTGTGTGTATAAATTTAAGCTTTGCTCTAGGCCTCCAACAAATAGTGGATCATCATATAGGTACATCTACTGTTAAAAGTTGCATTTGCTCTACATGTTAATATCATTTGCACCTCTAATGCCAGTTGCTTTGTAGCAGGTATACTAGATTTTGGTGTAATGTATTGAATACTAATGCTTTCTTTGCCTCCCATGTTGTCCTGTTTACAATTTCTATGAAGTTTAATGTATAATAAGTTTGCTTTTGTGAGTTTAAATCCTTTTTTTTTTAATTAATTTCAGGTTAGCATATAATGTAGTAACTGTCAGAAGAGTGCCTACTATATGTGCCTTACATGTACATTTTCCTTATGCAAAGCTTGCACCAAAGATGGTGTTATCCTATGTGTAAGAGGAAACAAAGGTTTCTGTGAGATGTCATGCGAACAATCATGATGATAGAAAATAATGGGCTAGAAAACAAGGACATAGTATGGCTGCAGTTTGTTTTTGGATGTATAGATTGATCTCCATCCCCCTCTCCTTGCCTTGTCTTTTCTGTCCCTAGCCCATTCTCATGAGCGTTATGCTAGTTATGCAAAATTTTTAGCTAAACTTGTGATGATATCATGCCATTAATGTAGTTATGAACCTATCTTCAAGATTATTGACAAGAGATGGGAGCTTCAACTTCATAGACCATTACATGCTGTAGCTTATTATTTGAATCCTCATTATCATTATAGTGATGATTTTAAAGTTGATGCCAATGTTAAGATTGGATTATATGGTTGCATAGAGCGTATGGTTTTTAATCCAACAGATGGTGGAAATTGTGACGATTTATTTTAGTTCTTGTTTTGTAATATGATTTATGATTTCATAACTTTTATTAGGACTTTTGTTGATTATTTTATGATTGATTATTTATATTATGCAACTTATGCTTGATTATCTCTATTATGACTTTTATTGTGATTTATGACCAAATTTTATGTTGAAATTTTTAATTTATATTATCCATTATATTTTTTAATGACTACTGTAAGTAAATTTTTAATATTTAAAGGTTATTTTATAAAGGTTGTAAAAACTTACGTTTTTTTCGTTCCGATTCTATGGACCCCCTGCCGATTCTACGTAAAATCGCGATTTTTGATAACCATGGTGTAGAGATTTAAGAAATTATGAAGGAGAAATTTGTTTATGTTGTTTGATTGTAGATTGAGGAGTTGTAATCTTACTGAAAGATGAAGTTTTGGTTAAAATTTATATGAATTTTCATTTTTTTGTTTTGTTCTATAAAAAGGTGTTGAAAGTTTCTTGAGATAAACATGGTTTTAGGTAGTTGTGCAGTCGACCATGAGTTGGTTTTGAGAGGGTCTAGCAACCAGCCATGATGATTGGTTTCAACATGGAGCAATCACTCGATTTAGTTGTAACTAGTTGTAGCAACTATCCATGGGTTGCACTTGCAACTGGTTAGTAACTAGACTTGCAATTATTCAGCAACTAGTTAAAAACTAATCATGCAATCAGTCTTGCTTTATATAAAAAAAGTACTTTATTTATTAATTAACTATGTTTTATTAGTAACATTAACTATTAAATTTAAACTAATTAATTATAAAGTAATTAAAGTGCATGGGGTTTTAAGTATATATTGTTTGTGCTATATATTATAAAAGTAGTATTTAGTATAAAATATATAATTACTTACTTTACCTAAGTAGTAACAAAATAATTCTCTTTTAATAAACTAAAATAATTTTTAAATTCTCTTGTCAATTATAAAGTAATTAAAGTGTGAAAGGGTTTAATATATGATGGGTCTTGAGTGAAGTCATTCACTGAAAGAAAATAAGTAGATTTTGGTTGACTCAATGGACGAATGAGTGTTGGAAGTACCCAACACCGTATATGTATATATATTATTAAGGGTATGTTTGGGGCTTGTGTTACTTTAAGTCTTGAGACACCAAAATTGTGTGCATGTGAGAATTAAAATTATGGGTAATTAAATGTGTGAATTATATGTCATGCATTATGATATGTTTGGGATTTGTTTATCAGCATGTGTATTGCGATACTCACATACTGGGCATTAACTCACTTGTGGGACTTTCTTTTTCAACTCAAGTACATTTAACGAGTTGTCCTATATGATGAGACTGGTAGAGATCCATACTATGACTTGATTTGATGACTTGATTTTTGTCTATTAAGACAAGTAGAGCTAGTGGGAGTTAGTTGATAGTTGGTTTTTTCATTTTATTATATCGATGAGATTAAACTTTTGGCTTGTGTTATTTAGAGTTATAAGATCATTTAATAGCTATTTTTTGTGATTATAGTTACTTAGAGCCAATATGTTTCCATTTGGTGTTTTGTGGAGAGAGGCTTGTAGAGTCACTAACTTATGGAGATGTTTTAGAAATGTTATACCAGTAGTTATTTTACATATTGGTTTATGGATAGATTTAAAAGCCTTTGCTGTTATAACCCTGTGATAAAGCGTGGTGATTTTAAAATGCAACCCAAGTTGTACGGTATTACAATTTAAGTGGCATTAGAGCTTAAGTTTTGGGTTTTTAGGAAACTTAGGAAGATGTTAGGGATAAAGAGACGAGGAGAGGGAAAAATGGCTTAAGTCCCCATTTCCTTTTAATTGATTTTCTTTTGTCTTTTATAAGTCTACGTTTATAAATTAAATGCTATCTTTAAATGATACATATGTATATGTATTGTGAATGTATAGGCTATTGTTTTGAGATATATATCGAGTATTGTAGGTTTATTTTGAGAACACAAAAGTAAAAGAAAATCACTTGAAAGCAATAAAAGCCTTGCAGAAAGGCTAAAGAAGTATGACTAAAAAGTAAATCAAGCCGATTTAAACCAAATGTTCGCAATAAAATGTTATGAAAAGGATACTCGCAAACAATTTTCTAATGCGTAAATTGTAAGAGAGCTTAATGCACGGGAATAAGTCGCTATCTTAGTAAGTAAAAAATGTGTGACCACATATAAAGCCATAAAGGGAAAAAAAATAAAAGAAAAATAATAATCAACCTTCTTGTATATGTAAAAAGAGTAATAAGATAAATAAAATAAAATAAAATAAATTAAAAAAATAGGAAAGGAACTTTAGAAGATGCTTGCACATACATAACTAAGAAGGATGGCAAATTTATGTCTTAAGTCTAGGGGTGAGAGGTATAGGATAGGTAAGGTATTGATTCTACCCATACCTTACCCTATAAGGTATATATGTTCCAAAATTTTAAAATTAGAACTTACCTTATAGCACTTTTGAAACCATTTAAACAACTTATATCTTATAAAACTAACAGGGTATAATAAATTATATCATTTTTTTCTATAAATTTCAAATTTATTTTATATTAAAAAGTAATTTATATGTAATATTACAAGTGTTTCATAGGTAAAATCCATGTAACCTATAGTAAAATCTATTGAATTAAAAAATAAAATTTTCCCTTATTATCTTTAAATTCAAATTTATGTGATCTTTCTACTTAACAATGAAAAAGAATAAGAGAAAGAATAAAAAAAAAATGAAATGAGAGAAGTTGCACTAGGTTTAGTTATTTAGAGTTATTAACTTGTGAGTTTTGGTTCTTGTTTTTTTTTTTTCTTTTCTTTTTATTAAAATATTTTTTATCTAAAGAATATAATATTCATTTATTAATTTTTTATAGAGTGAGTATAAAATTTGATACCTATATTCTATATACCTTAAAATATAAGTTCTAAAGGCAAGTACATGATAGGAAAACCTTATACTTGTACTCTATCAATGGAAACAATATTTGGAAAATACTATATAGAATTACTCGGTCGAATAGGATAATGGAGGGATATTCTAAAACAGCAAAGTTACTTGCTCATTCTTAGTTAAGTCTGAAGTCTTATTTTTTTTTTATTTTATTTTATTTTTTCCCCTCTCATGTTAGGTTATGTTAGATTTGTGCATTTGTGTAGAGTTAAGTCTATGGTTGCATCGCATGCTACATGAGTCAGTATTTGTCGGCATTCGTCATCACTATTAGAAATTTGTATATGTGCTAGGGGATAAAAGATATCGATTCTGAAGTATATGCTTAGATACACAAACATATAAAAGTTAATACAAAAAAAGTAATATGTCAAATGTATGTGGTAATTACTAGTAATAGCTGATACGATAAACAAAAAATTGAAATGAATAATCTTTTTTTTTCAATAACAATAATATTAACAAGAATCATATTAAATAACAACGTTAATGTAAATAATAAAAAATAAAAAAAAAGAAAACTACAACCACCAAGAGATATCAACATTATTTTCAATAAAAGTACAAGCAACAACAACAACACAAATAATAAGGGAAAGTAATGAAAAACTGACTTGTGTTTTTTCCATTATACAAACAAGTGACTTTGATGGGGGGGATACAAGAAGCGATCATACGGTTGGGAGCACGGGTTCTGCACACGGCCTTTTTGTCTCGAGAAAGGGGTATCAACAAGCAAGATCTCACAGTGTCTAACACGGCCGGGAAGCACGGCCGTGTCTCGAGCAAGGGTATCAAACCGCAAGATCTCACAGTGTCAACAGGGCCCTGAAGAAACGGCCGTGTCTCGAGCAGGGGTATTGAACAGCTAATCCCCACAGAGTAACATGACCTGAAGCACGGCCCCGTGTCCTCAACCAGGGGCATCGAATAACAAATAGTCACAGAGTCCAACACGGGTCGAAGCACGGCCGTGTTTAGACCGTGTACGCGAAAGATTCGTCTTTTCCTTTTTTATAATTTTAGGAGAGTATATAAACCTTTTTGTAGTGATGTTAGGGTTAGGTTTTAAATTTTATTCTTGAAATACTTTTCGTGAGAGATTTCTCGCCTTTAGGGGTTGTGCGCACCATTGTTGTATTTAGAGATTCATTCGTTGATGATTCTCTAAGCTTTCTACGCTAACTCACAGCGTTAGTTTATATCAGAGCAAGGAAAATTTCCTGTGGAGATGTCAGGTGACGGAAGTTTAGGAGGCGGTCACATTCCGGACGTTGCTTCGGGATGTGGAAACTCTGCGAACCGAAGTGCAGGCTCAAAGGGTAGTGTTGGAAAACCATGGATCAGAGACTCCGACGCTTCGAATAGCGTTTGATGATCTGGTGGAGCGTTTTGACGCAATGGGAACCAAAACAAACAGGGATAGAGACGTTAGGGGAGTACGACCCAGGCAAACCCGCTCCTTGGCTTTTCCGATCAACAGACCTATCGCTGCGAACGAAGAGTCCAAGAGTATAAATGTGGATTCTGAGGAGGAAATGATTGTTGGCCGGAAACCCGCAACCACAGTGGAGAGGATACGGTGGAGGGGGTTTTATGGCCGGAATCACCAGGCTATGACAGGGCGACACCAGCGAATTCAAATTAAAGGTAGATATACTTTCTTTTAACGGTAATTTGAACATCGAGGATTTAATAGATTGGCTGGCAAGTGGATCGTTTTTTTGATTATATGGAAGTGCCGGAGAATCGTGGGGTGAGGTTAGGGGCATGTAGATTGAAAGGAGGGCTTCGGCTGATGGGAGAGATTACAGAATAGGCGATATAGAGAAGGAAAGCAACCGTGCAGACGTGGTAAGAATGAAACAATTGATCCAAAGGGATTTCCTGCCTCCTGACTACGAACAAATATTGTTCCAACAATACCAGAAGTGTAGACAAGGCCCGAGAACAGTGTAATGAATAATACGGCGGAGTTCATGAGGTTGGCTGAGAGAAACGACCTTAGGGAAAGCGAAGGACAGCAGGTGGTTAGATACCTGGATGGACTGAGGCTGCAATTAAAGGAGAAGATAGGGATTCATGTTTTACCCCAACGTCAATGAGGCGAAAAACATGGCCCTTCGGGAAGAAGATGCACAAGAAAAGACCATAGGTTTTATGGAGGTAACCGAAGGTTTAAGAACGAAGGATTCAGTACCGTAGGTACGATAAGGGAAGGGTGTCTTGGAAGCTCCGGCGGAAGTAATGAGAAGAGAGAAAAAGGGGAACAAGTAGGAGACCAATGGAAAATAGGGGAAACACCTAAGCAAAACAATCCCTATGCTAAACCAGTTATGGGAAAGTGCTATAGGTGCAACCAACCGGGGTCATCGTTTCAATGATGCCCCATAGGAGACTAATTAATGTTTTTAATAGAGAGGAGGATGATGAGGTGTGCTGTGAACCGGATGGAGGGGGTGAGCTTTATAGTGATGATGGTTATGGAGATGAAGAGGAAACGTATGTCATTAGGAAGTTGATGTTAGCACCGAAGTGTGATGAAAATCCCAAAGACATCAGTTGTTCCTACTAGATGTACTGTTGATGGTAGGGTGTTTGACTTATAGTGGATAGCGGGAGTTGCGAGAAATCATTGGTAGGGAAACGGTGAGAGTATTGAATTTGACGATTGAAAAAACACCCTGAATCCAATACCATTGGGTGGATTAAAGCGGTTGAGAAAATAGAATCACCGAGCGATGCAGAGTACTTTTCTCAATAGGGAAGTATAGAGATGAGGTCAATTGTGATGTCGTGGATATGGACGCAGCCACCTTTTGTTTTTTGGGGGAACTGGCAATTTGATGTTGATGCCAAACACGAAGGAAGGGAGAAGTTAACCGGGTTTGAGAAGGATGGGGTAAAGTTCACTCTCCTACCTCTCAAACATCTCACCGCCTTAAAACTTCTAAAACGGAGGGGCGTTCTTTCCTCACCATCACCCAATCTGAGAGGGAGATGGGGAAGCAATTAAGGAGACGCATACAATCCATGCATTAGTTGTCCGATAGGGGATTTCGTGGAGGAAGATCAGAGTAGTGACCAAGAGTTGCCAGACAGTTGAAGGCGCTACTGGAGGAGTTTAGGGAAATAACATCTGAGGAGCCACCCGATGGATTACCTCCCATGAGGGATATCCAACATCATATTGATTTGATTCCAGGAGCTAGCCTACCTAATCCCTTTCCCCATTATAGGATGAGCCTAAAGGAGACGGAAATATTGCAGGGGAAAAGTGCAAGAACTACTCCAGAAGGGGTTCATCAGGGAGAGCAAAGAGCCCTTGCGTAGTGCCTGCTTTGCTGACCCCAAAGAAAGATGGTAGTTGGCGCATGTGTGTCGACAGCAGACAATCAACAAAATTACCATTGGCTATAAATTCCCGATACCAAGGCTTTTGGAAGACATGCTAGATTGCTTGAGTGGGGCCAAATTCTTTTCCAAGATCGATCTAGAAGTGGTTACCATCAGATTCGGATCCGACCAGGAGATGATGGAAGACGACCTTTAAAACTAAGGAAGGCCTAAATGAATGGATGGCATGCCTTTTTGGCCTCAGAACGCCCCAGCACCTTCATGCGTATTATGAATAAGGTACTTAGACCCTTTTCTGCTCGGTTTTGTCGTAGTTTACTTTTTACGATATCCTGAACTATAGCAAAACTGAGAAGGAACACATCGATCATGTGAGGGGAAATGTTAAATGCTCTGAGGAGAACAAGCTCTTTGTGAACTTAAGAAGTGTGTATTCCTCTCTAGGGGATTGTTGTTTTTGGGTTTTGTCGTTAGTGGTGATGGAATACCGTGGATGATGAGAAAGTAAAAGCTATTAGGGAATTGGCCCATTCCCAACACCGTAAGTGCTTTGAGGGGTTTTCTGGGACTAGCGAGCTTCTATAGAAGGTTTATTCGTCACTTCAGCCCCCCTTGCTGCACCTATGACCGAGTGCCTGAAGAAAGGGAAGTTTCCCGTGGAGTGATGAAGCTGAAAGTAGTTTCGGGCTTTTAAAAGAAAAGTTGTGCAATGCTCCAGTCCTTGCATTACCTGACTTGATAAATTGTTTGAAGTCGATTGTGATGCAAGGTGGGCGGAATAGGGGCGGTGCTATCTCAGGAAAGGAAGACCATTGCCTTTTTCAGTGAGAAGTTAAGCGAGTCTAGGCAGAATTGGTCCACTTATGACAAAGAATTTTATTCAGTGGGTGTGCTTTGAGGACCTGGGAACATCCTAGTGGGCAAGGAATTCGTGCTATACTCCGACTGTGATGCTCTTAAGCACTTTGAATAATCAGACTAGGATTAGTAAGGACATGCATGCACGGTGGATTCAATTCTACAGAAGTTCCCCGTTTAAACTTAAACATAAACGGAGTCTATAACAAAGTCGCAGAGCTTTGAGTAGGCGAGCCAGTTTGTTGGTAACACTTCACACTGAAGTGGGGGATTTGAGCATATGAAAGATCTATACGTAAGTGATAACGATTTTAAGGATGCGTGGTATTGTGTCGGGACAAACAACCTAGCATGATTTCCATATTTATGATGGGTTCCTCAGAAAGGAAATCAGCTTTGTATTCCAGATTTTTCTCTGAGGGAGAAGCTGATCCGTGATTTGCATGGTGGTGGATTGGCAAGTCATCGGGCAGAGACAAACCATTGCAGCAGTCAGCACTAATACTACGGCCACACTTGAGCGTGACGTTGGGAGGATTGTGCAACGGGGTATATATATCCAGACCTCTAAGGTTAGGCCCAAAACACGGGCCTCTACACCCCACTCCTCGTTCCTGAGAACATAAAGGGAGGATTTGTCCATGGGCTTTGTCCTGGGGTTGCCCCGTACCCAACGGGGTGTTGATTCCGTTTTTGTTGTTTGGGTTGACAGGTTCTCTAAGATGGCACATTTTATCCCGTGTCGGAAGGTTGCTGATGCCAGGTCATTGCCAAGTTATTCTTCAAAGAGGTGGTACGCCTCCATGGGTGCCTAAGTCTATTACTTCAGATCGGGATAGCAAATTCTGAGTCATTTTTGGCTAACCTTGTGGATGCTGTTTGATTCCTCACTGAACTATAGCAGCACAGCTCATCCACAGATGGATGGCCAGACAGAAGCTACAAATCGCACTTTGGGCAATCTAATTAAAGTATTTGCGTGAAAGCCTAAGCAATGGGGTGTGGCATTAGCTC
The DNA here is from genome assembly GCA_037954665.1 of Laguncularia racemosa. Classification (NCBI taxonomy): domain Eukaryota; kingdom Viridiplantae; phylum Streptophyta; class Magnoliopsida; order Myrtales; family Combretaceae; genus Laguncularia; species Laguncularia racemosa. Next base: position 22,949 of record JBBMOL010001995.1, read on the forward strand.
AGGCAGAGTTTGCTTATAATAGTGCCGTTCATAGGACAACAGGCAAGTTTCCATTCTCTATTGTCTATACCAATACCCTAACCATGCTGTGGATTTGATCAAGCTTTTAAGGGGTACGACTCTCACACACAGCAAAAAACCTAGCGGATAGTTGGTACAGTTACATCTGAGGGGTGGGCGAAAATTGAACAATCTAATGCTAAGTACAAAGCTGCACTGACAAGCATCGCCGATTACAAGTATTTTCAGTAGGTGATCAGGTTATGGTATTCTACGCAAGGAACGGTTTCCTGTTGCAAATACAGCAAGCTTCAACCTAAAAAGTTATGGTCCGTATAGATCGTGCAGGCAATCAATGATAATGCTTATGGTCGGTTTAACAAACACCATGGCATTTTAAAAAACATTCAATGTCGTTGAATCTTCCCTTTTCCCTGACGATGTGGCATTATATCCTATAGAGAACTCGGGGTCAGTTCTTCTCTGGTGGGGGAAAAATGATGGAGGGGATACAAGAAGCGATCATATTGGTTGGGAGCACGGGTTTTGCGCACGACCGGAACACGGCCGTGTCTCGAGCAAAGGTATCAACAAGCAAGATCTCACAGTGTCTAACACGGCTTGAAGCAAAGGCCTGTTCTCGAGCAAGGGTATCAAACTGCAAGATCTCACAGTGTCTAACCACGACCCCGAAGCACGGCCGTTTTCTCGAGTAGGGGGATTGAACAGCTAATCCCCACAAAGTATAACACGGCCTGAAGCACGGCCGTGTCTCAACCAGGGCATCGAATAACAAATAGTCACAGAGTCCAACACGGGTCGAAGCACACCGTGGGCCCTTTAAACCCTGTACGCGCAGATTCCCTCTTTTCCCTTTTATAATTTTAGGAGAGTATATAAACCTTTTTTTAGTGATGTTCGGGTTAGGTCTTATTTTAAATTTTTGAAATACATTTCGTGAGAGACTTCTCGCCTTTAGTGGTTGTGCCAACCATTGTTGTTTTAGAGATTCATTCGTTGAGTGATTTCTCTAAGCTCTTTCTACGCTAACATCGCTGCGTCAGACTTGCTTTGCTTCGTTTTGTTTTAATGTTGCTGTTAGTTTAATCAGGTATGTCTCACATGTTTACCCCAATCCCCCCCCCTCACCTAAAAAAAAGCTAGAACTTGTATTTTCACCATTTTTCCCACAAGCACCATAGGAATCATGCAAAGAAACCCTCCTTTCACTAGATGCCATTGCACCCACTACAATGAAATCCCTAATCCGTTAATCCATCGGCAAGCTCGCCCCACTGCACTCCAAAGTTCAAACCTAAAGGTTTTTGAATTACAGATTAAAAAGTGACAACTTTCATCTATAGATGCTTCTCCTCATATTGAAATTTAAATTGACTTTCTTTGGTTAACTATTGATTTACAATAAGGGGTTTGTAGATCTAAATATGTAGTGATTTTCGTGTTCAAGATTCGTTTTTCCCTGTGAGTCATGCTTTTATTTCAACTTATTGTGTGGTGAATTACGCTTTTATATTTATGTTTTTAAAATAGAAAATTAAATTTCTTCTTTTGATTTACTGATTTGATTTTTCGGGTAGTCTTTTTAGTGTTGTGTAGTTGTTGATTCCATCCTCGTCTATCACCTTTCAATTAGGTACCTAAAACTGGGGTTTTTTAAGTTTGTGTTACTATCTAAATATGGTTTGCTCCATTATCAATAGTTATTGAGGAAATTTTAAGAAGCCAAAGAAGAGATTTTGTAATTTTTTGCTAGTTTTTGTAGCATGATGTGGAGAGGCCAACAATATTCATTAATCCAATTGCAATCATCTCCTTGTTTCCATCCACTTTGTAATTTTTGAAAGCAGCAAAAGTGCTACCTACAGCAAAAACCAATGGTGAGATATGATGACAGAAACAAAGGGTGCTATATTATTCCATAGTCTTTGGGGGAAACATTTAAAAACCAAAGGAGAGGGGCTTGTATTTTTTTGTTAGATTTGTAGCATCTTAAATTACCTATGCTTATTGAAGTAGTTTTAGCAAAATATTTTTCTAAGTTTTAAATTTCCAACATTTACAGTTTAGCTAATTAATAATTTAATGATTACATTACATTATGAATTATAGTCTATAGTAGTTTTATTGATTAACTTGAATTGAAAAAATTTTTGAATATAATGCTTGAACACAATTAATATCAACTTAGTTTTCATTTGAAGAAATGATGATACGTACATCCTATAACCTATGAAAAGGATTGCTATTTTAGTATGCTATTCAGTGTCGTTTTTTGTAGTTATTAGTTTTTTTGAATATAATTAATGATTACGACATTAAGTTCAGTAGCTTTATTTACATTTTAGTAATAGAAGCTTTGTCGTGGAGTATTATCTTTACATTTTCTTTAACTTAGCTTATTTTTTCTGTTGTAGGCTTTGTAGAAATTAACAACTATGGTAGCAACATGTTGTTAACCTAAATGAATGTTGTTGTAAACTGTGGAGTTGCAAGGATTTCTTTATGGGCATGCTATTGTACAATTCATTGAAATTTTAAGAGGCCCAAGTGCCACTCAACTAGGCAAGGTGAAAGCATTTGAAGATGTAGTTCCTGTTTGGCTTTGTGTAGTTATCTTTGTTTAAATTATGTTGTAGTTGGGTTTGTTGAACTAAATATTGTGTTAGTGATCATTAAAAGTCACTATACAATTTTTTCAAGTTTTGGTGTTTCACTTTTGTAGCTCTTGTGGAAGTTTTAGTTTATAGTTGATAAACTATGTCCATGCTTGTAATTAGGCCAAGAAACACTTTCCACACATCAGTGGCTTGGTGCTACTTTTTAGGAAGTTTAAAATATTTGAATTGCTTTTTTTTTTTGGATCAAATTAAAATATTTGTATGGTTATTACTTAGGTTTTTTGTCAACGCTTTGAAGGTTTACTTTTGGAATTTATGATGAAAGACATGTTGAAATATGGCCATGTTTAAGGACGTCCTCCACGCATATTTTTGCATGTTTAAGCTTACATCAAACTTTAAAACTTTACATAAATCACTATACAAAAAAAAGATAAAAAAAAAAGATCCTCCAAGACTTCATTCTCTTGCATTCTACGTGTCTCAAATCAGTTTTAAACTTGTCAATTTTTCCTTTTCCAGCCCTTCGTTTTGTTGTCCCCTAATTCATGGGCAAGCTTACCAAGGCATTCTAATAAGGCTCTAGCTACATGTAGGTGGATTTATCCACTTGAAAAGTCGCAACCGTCCCAAACACACCATTAATAAGCTGTTTTTCATAGGTATCAATGACATGCCAAATGTGTTAAAGGAAATAAAACAAATATATTTCCCATACTTAAGGTTCCTTAAATTTTCTTCCAAAGCTTCTGGCCAACATGATGAATAATTACTACAATTGCAAGTTTTGCACTTGCCATTTAAAAAAAATCATTTGACTTCAATTAATAGCTTATATTTCCTTTCCCCTATTCAACTTTATATATCTTGTGTTATTATTTTATTTGAGCAACGTCAACACTAAACACTATAATCCAATTATATGCAAACACTCAACTCTTCGAAAACATGCTACTTAGCAATATATAAGCTCTATTGTCCCAAAGTTTAAGCGATGCAAAATTGTCTCAAAATGGGTATGCTAATTAAAAATACAAAATGAATTCAATTTGTAGAGAAGTTTGAATAAGCAATGTTCAACAATAATAATGGTACTAAGTAATAAAAAGTCACAAGTCACATGGGGATTATGTTGGTTGGCACTTGGAAAAACTTGATGTTAACGCTTGAAACCCGAAATTCTTTTAAAACCAGCTTTTGAATTAATTGATCACCCATCAATTTGCAAAATATAATAGCCAAAGCAAACATAATAAATCACTACATAGACATTCCATAAGACTTTAATGCGCAAATTTATTAAAGCAAGCAGTCTATAATAAATTTGCAATATAATAGCCAAAACAAACATAATAAATCACTACATGGATATTCCAAAAGACTTTAATGCACAATTTATTATGCAAGCAATCTTAATTCATTTACTCTAAAAAACTAATTCAACTTTAGTCGAAATATAGACCAAAAACAGTGATCTTAAAGCCATGATACAGGTAAAAAGTTTGTCAACGTGTAATGGATCCTCTTTTTTTTTTCATCTTTTTTCCATTTTGAAAAAAATTATCCTTTTGCTTTGAACATTCCTAGTTTGCTGAGATATAATGAATCATCTTAGAATGCAGAAATTACTGGCCACATGCTTTGATGAATAGCTTGCGATACATGTCGACTCAGAAACAAGCCTAAGGACCTATTGGAAGTAGAATTTGAATTCCAGTCATTGATCAATTACGGAAAGAATTAGCCAAAAGGTTCTTCACTTTGTAATTTAACTTGTAGGATTATCCTATTCAAATATTACCTAGAGAACTCTTAAAAACAGAGACATTTAGCATGAATTACAAATCCTTCCATAACATATCGTCTGTTGATTGTTTAACTAATTTGACTAACTACTGATATGTTTTTCTATTCCTCTATATAATAAGAAAAGCAATGAAATTCTATCACAAAAATGCACACTAAATAACCAAAAAAAAAAAAAAAAGCAAAACAAACAAAAATTAACTTTCAATTAGATATGAACATGAATTTGTGTTAAATTTACAATAAAAAATAGTGATTAAAGTTGTTACCTTTGGATGAAATATTTATTCCTTTTAAAAAATCCTACATTTGCATTTTTGTGTTTTTTCCTTCCATTGGATCTAAGAGAGATGATGATGATGAAAGTTGTTACCTTAGGTGGTGAGGGTCTTTTTCTCCATTGCAAGTTTTGTGTTTGATTGTGAAAAGGGATGAAATATTTGTTTTGGCGCATTTTTTAGTACTCACGTGCGTTTCACATGATTGATTTAACATTAGATTGGATGTTTACATAACGAAATAAAACATAGATTACTTATTTGTCAAAAAACAAGATCACCTTTGCAAAAAGTAATAAAAACATAGGTAGTTTTTTGTAATTTTCCCTAATAAACAACAACATGTTTATGCATCACCAATAAGAAGATAGTACTCACATGATCGATTAACAGTAGATTGTATGTTACACAATGGAATAAAACATAGATCACTTAAGTAGCATTTGATTTATAATACTGGATAATATAGAACAAGGAAAACATGACAAAACAATTTGTTTGTACTATGTTTGGTATGTTTAGTATTGGACATAAATTTTTGTGATGTCCATTGTTTAGTATATAAAAGTACTACACATGAATATGATATTTGACAATTAAGCCTTTTGTATAATATCATGGTTATTTAATTACATTTTTAATATTATTTAAAAAATACAATTTGAAGAGATTATTTAATTTACGTAATTGAACGAATTATATAAAATAATAAATGTAAATCCATTGATTTGCTATATAATTAAAAAAATTAATCATTCATATTATAAAGTACAATAATTTGTCTTATATTTAATAAACATAGTATTAATTAAATTGGTATTATAACTAATTAATACATATTAAATTACAATAATTTTCCTTAATATTTAATAATTATAATGTTAATTTAATCAATATCATAATAACTGATGGCATTTTTGATATTTCAAAATACATTGTTTTTTGTCCTGTGAAATTAATTTTTGTATCTTATTTTATATAGTACAAAATTTCAGCATTTTGTCTAGTACTCCAGGACCTTTTTTGTCTAATAATTAAATCAAATATGTAAACTAAATGAAGGACAAAAAATTTGTCTAGTCCAATATTATAAAATCTTGACAATCAAATGATACTTTATTTGTCAAAAAAACAAGGTCACTGTTTGCAGAAAAGTAATAAAAAAATAGGTGGTTTTTTTTTTTTTTGGTAATTTTCCCTATAACAACAACAACAACATATAGTTTATGCATCACCAATAAGAAGATAGTCATAATGATTATATGATAATATATGTGATTAATTTAGAAACATATAATTGAATAACGTAATAAAGTGGTAAAATTCTTTAATTATGAAGATTGTAGTAAAAATAGTTATACATACTAATGGTAACAATAATAAAATCTTCATATATTTACCATAGGTTTCTTTGATGGACTATGGTAATAGAAGTAAATATATATAATAGTATTAAAAGAAAGAAAAAAAAATCTCTTAATTAATATATTTGGTAAAGGATCCTTTTGGTCAACCATGACATATAAATTCACACCCCTAATTATCTCACTTCTTATTTATGCTTATCTCAAATCTTTTTAAATGTGATTCTTCATTCCAGAGTATATATTCATTTCCACACATTTTACTCTATTGATTAACAAGTTTATAACTTTCATATCAAATACAAGAATTGATTCTCTCTATTAAAACTAGGTCACACCACTTAAGATTTAATCTTCTCATAAAATTTCAATCTTTTTTTATTATAGAATGATTACCTCATCTATTATCTTTTTAGTATAATGTATAAGCGTGGAAAACAAAGACCAAGGGACTCACAAAGAAGCAATGTACAGCACTAGTTGAAGCCTCAAATGTGACTTCTCCTACTGAATATCCGAATACAGCCCATAGTGTTATACAACAGTCTAAGAGGCACGATTTTACTATCTCCTACGCAACAGGTGAGATTTGAATCTACTTTTGAACATATAGAGGTACATTTGGGCAAAAGAGTAGATTTAGATTATTTTTGCAGTTTAAATTTATTAGAAAAACCAGGTTTGGTATTAAACGGAACTCCTAAGCTAATGAAGTTGCTAGATAGACTTGCTTTAATTGAAAAAGTTTTTATTCAAATATTGACATATGAGCATTGGAAGAGGGAAAAGGA
>JBBMOL010001996.1:0-29814 GCA_037954665.1 Laguncularia racemosa
AAAATTTCCTTTTCCCAAGATGACCCCAATTTTTAATTTGAAAGCAAACTTCAGCAAAATAATTTTCTTTTTTTCAAAAAAAAAATTTTGGGAAAACAGAAATGAAAAGGGAATTTAAAGAAAACAAAAAATCCTAAAGTTCCAAAGGGAATTCTAATGATTTAAAAGAAAGAAAAAGGGATGCTAAAAAAAGAATCAAAAAAAAAGGGGATTCTCAAAACAAAAGGGATGTTTCAAGGTTCACACAAGGGGCCTATTTATAGACCCAAAGGGGGGGGGATAAGCTTGATCTGAAGAGGATTGAGCGGCAAATTAAATTTAAGTACGATTTTGGAGAGTTTTTCGAAAGGATACCAGGGGAATAAAGGGCCAGCTCAAGGCCGGCGGCCTTAAAGTAGGCGGGTTTTAAGGCCCGGGCGGTTTTAATGTTTTTTGAGGCCTTTTTAATATGGGCCGGCTAAAGGGCCGGGGGCCTTTCCGTGCAATCCCCGTCCTTCTTCAATTTTGTAAAAAAACCTCCAATTAATTTGTAATTTTTTTTGGCCCCTAAAAACCGAATTTTCACAATAAACCCATTAAATATCATTTCTTTTTTTTTTAAAAATTATTGAAAAAAATTTAATATAAGTCCAAAAGAAAATAAAGTATAATGTGATCTTATCACGATGTAGAATTTTTCGTTTACTAACCCTTTTTTTATCTTATTCATGTTTTAATATTCCAACGGGCACACTTATCAGGCTTTAAAAGGCAAAAGGACAAACCACAAAAACTAGTTGGGGGTTATCCAAGACCGACCTAAACGGTATGATTTGGCCCAAAAAATTCTATAGAAGAGCTAACATCTAAAATTTAATTTTTTTTTTAAATTTGTTATTTACTTGGAAATTTTTTGTTGTGTCATTTTGGGACACATTTTTTTTTGGTTTAATTGATTTTTAGGGCCGTTTCCCCCAAAGTGGCATAGTTGTAATTTTGTGTACTTTTTTAACCCTAAAAAAAGCAAAATAAATACTTGCTTTTAAAATTAGGGTTTTAGGAGGCCTTTTTTTATATTTGAACAAATTTTTCGTGAGGATTAGGGTTGTTCTAATTGTCATTAACTTATGTGCCTAAAACCAAGGTTAAGCACAACAAAAACCCAATTTTAAGACAAGCAAACAATGTCAACAAACTAGTCCAATCAAGAACAATCGTTCAATTTCCAAGAATGTAACCAATTCTTCAATTAGGTGTTTAATCTTAAATCCAAATTATTAGCTCTGAACCAAAAATGATGTGCCAAAAGGGATTTAAACACAATCAAAAGGAAAAAAAAAAAAAACCCAAACTCTCAAACATAAAACCCTTCAATTGAATTAATTTACTGAACCCCATTTAAAAAATTCGATGAAATCCAAAGGTCCAAGTGCAAACAACAATTAAAAGGTAAACCCCACCAAATAACAACAAATGCAAGTGAATTCCCAAGAAATATATAAAGAAAACAGATCTAAAAACCCGGGTTTTATCCTTCCCCCCAAAAAGCACCACTCACACACAATTGAAATGCATAAAAAATACTAAACAATAATCTTTTAAAAGATAATTGATCACAAATGCAATAAAAATTTGACCAAAAAAAATCCCAAAAAACCCCAGAATGACTCACTAGTGATGATAAGAAAAAAAACAAAAAAGGAATTGTATTATCACAACCCCTTTGTTGCACTTACCACAATTTCAACTCTTGGAAATTGAAATTGATAAGAGAAATTGAACTAAGCAAAACCCTAAGCTCTCTCACGAAAAGTGATGCTCAAATCTGAAAAAATTTGGCCTCCAAAAAACCCCTACTAAAAGCAAGTATTTATACTTACTCCCCCTAGGGTTAGAAAATAATCAAAAATTACAGTATGCCACTTTTAAGATGGCCGGTCCTAAATGGAAATTACAATAAAAATGAAAGTGTCCTAAAAGAAAAAAAATACAACATAAAATAGTCTATAGAACAATTACAAAGTACAAAAATATCATAAGTCTTCATGAGCCAATGCTTCGGAATGGAAATAAACGCAGTGGGTTTTTGATTGTAAATCTGAAGATGTCCCATTTCCATCAACTAGTGTAGGACATATTGGCATCCCATGGAGAATTATTATTTTAAACCTGTAAGATTTTTTCTGAAATACTTATTAGATGAAAAGAAATGACGTAAAATATGAGTGATTTGGATCATCATCCAAATCGAGTTCTAAAAAAAGTCGATGGTCCAGAAATTTTCCCATTCATCTCTCGGGCTTCAGAAAGATTGCCCTCAAATCTAAAAGGGACTTTTCCTGGCTGAAATCCGATGTTTGGAATTGCTTCTTGGTTGAAAATTTTTGGAAGAGCTATATGTGCTTCTGACTAGTTCTTAGAAAGAACAACCTTAGATGGAGACAAAGGAGTTAATAAAATCCGATTTACCATCCTTTTGAAACATGTAAGTGCTTCTGAACCCATCATATAACACCTTTCTATCAAATAGCCTTGGTCGACCTAGTAGTTAAATGAAATGCATACATGGGATGTACATCATAGATAATCTCATCCTATATCGATCTCCTACACAAATTGGTACCATTGCTCGCTATGTAACATGAAAAACTCCCTCGGTTGCCCAAACCAATGCACTTTATATGGGTTAAGATTAGAGCTATGGTTAATTGTAAGTTTTCTACCATTGCAGTAGATATGACATTAGTACAACTACCACTGTCAATAAAAAGCATACATAGGTTACCTCGAATTGACAAGGTGTGGAACAGATTTTCCCTCTATATGTCCCTAGTATCTGGAGAAACAGTCATAACCCTGTATAACACATAAATAGGTAAGTATTTTCACTCCCTTTTTTTTCCCCATGTGATTTAGCTGTTCATCATCTTAATACTCTTGTAAGGCTAAGGATAAATCTGTAGGCTCGATAGTTTCTTCCTCATCATCTTCCTCGTTATCCTCCATGACGGTCATCCCCCCTTTTATTAGGACACGTGTATCATATGTCCAAATCCCATGCATTGAAACATTTTAAATTTTGGGGCATCTTCCCACTGGTTTGACCCTTGTACCAAACTGCCCCAAATCAGATCCAATTACCTCTTTGCCTTTCTTAGAAACATTTTTTTCCTTTTCTATAGTAGGGATAACTTTGTCTACAACTGATGAGATCCATGATGAGAGTCCAAGCCGGAAGAAGGAATGTAGATCCTCTTGAAGTGCCGTCTAGACCGATCACAAGAAATCGAGCAAAACGATTCAAGGAAGCACTTAAGGGTTGATAAAGGTTGTTCCATGAAGCCCGGGAAAAGGATGGGCAATCATGGAGTTGGAACGGATTGGAACAACCAATTTGGGAAAACCCCTTGCTTTTGTATAAGTTAACTGGACACGGGTTGAAGAGGGCGTGTACTTTCAAGGCACGGCCGTGTAGGACTCTCAAGATTGCCTAGAATCATACACGGCTAGATACACGGGTTAAAGGCACGGCCGTGTATTTGGGGTCAAGCAAATCCACAGAAAGATACACGGCTAAAGTACAGGGTGTGTATGTTGCCCGAAGTTGCACGACAGATACACGGTCAAAGTACACGGGCGGTGTATGTTGCCAGAAGTTGCAACAGACAAGTACACAGGCCAAAGTACACGGGCGTGTACACAAGCCCTGTATCCCCTGTCGGCCACTTGTTCTGTTTCGGTTTTTTGTCACTTAACTAAACTACTCGTTTTGGACTTGTTTTTTACACGAATTGAACCCTAGTATAAAAGCTCCTAGGGGTTTTGAACATTTGGGGATAAGACATCATTGAACATTAAACACTTTTGAGAGGCACCCCTCTGGTTCTTCAAGAACTTAATTCGAACTTACGGATTGATTTCCGTGGCGTTCATCCCGACTTATCAATCGGTTTTCCATTCCCGATTGTGGCGTCTTTATTTTTTTACCAAGGTTCTTGTCTCGCTCTAGACAACGGGGCCCCGGTTTTCCACTTTAGGTGTTTGGGCGTCTTAGGCAACGAATATTTCCGAACGTATTGGTTTTTAGGTTTCGTCACGAAGTTGGCGTGGTTCGTATCGTTTGGTATCAGAGCTTAGTTTGTCAAAACATCATGTTCGTTGAGGAAGGTAATATCAAAAACCCTAACTCCAACGTTCATATCAATTATCGTGTTCAATTCCGCAATATTAATTGTCTTTTGATAGTGTAGTAATTTACTAGTCGATTGTAAAAAAAAAAAAAAAAAAAAGTAAAAATCACGACCAAAAAAAAAAAAGAAGGGAAAAGAAAAGAAAAGAGAAAAGTGATCAAAAGCCAAAAAAAAAAAACTGAGACAAAAAAAAAATTCGGATAGAAAATAGAGGAAAATTTACGAACCCTAGAGTTGGTTTTGAAATTCTACAGAAGGAAATTGATGTAGTTCGGGTTGTTCCGAGAGAATTGAGAGAGGAAATTAGTGAGTGATATCATCGTTGTTTGTGAGAATACATGAGTGACTGTGTGATATCATCATTTGAGCGAAACACGTAAGGGAGTGTATCGTGAGGTTTGATCATATATATATTTATGTTGTACTAATCTTTTTTGCAGGAACTATGTCGAGACAACATTCTCCGGAAGGTGAGAGGGGAAGGTTTGTTGCTAGGTTAGTAATTGAGGCATTGAGGGGAGAAATAAAGAGGATGTTCCAAGAAGGAATGGAACAAATTCATGAGACGGTGGAGCAAAGACTAGAGCAATCCACAAACGTATTCCAAGGGCATAAGAGGGAGAGTCGTTCTAGTAGAGAAACCGAGGGGTAGAGATGAAATGTCGGGGGATGACTTGATGAGCCTTCTGTTGGGAGTCATAGAGGTTATAGTGGTCGGAATAGAGGACTAGAGATTGGGAAGAATAGAGGAGATAGGAATAGAGAGGATGATCAATTGAGTAGCATAAAGATGAAGATTCCCCCTTTTCCCAAAGGGGAAGAATGATCCCGAGGCGTATTTAGAAGGGGAAAAAAAAAGGTGGAGATGGTGTTTGTTTGTCACAAATATAGTGGAGAAAGAAGGTGAAACTTGCTGCCATTGAATTTTCAAATTATGCTATAGTGCGGTGGGATCAATTAATGTTGAATAGAAGAAGGAGTGGCGAGCCAACCTATTGAGTCTTGGGAAGAGATGAAAAGAGTGATGAAAAGCGGTTATACCTGCGTATCTATCGTGAATTGCACAACAAGTTCAAACTCTGAGGCGGGAAGCCGAAGTGTAGATGAGTACTTCAAGGGATGGAAGTCACTATGATTAGGGCGAATGTAGAAGAGGATAGAGAGGCTACAATGGCTAGATTCCTTGCTGGGTTGAATAGAGAAATCCAAAATGCGGTTGAATTGCAGCATTATGTAAAATTTGGAGGATATGGTTCACATGGCTTATAAAGGTTGAGAACCAGCACAAGGGGAAAGGGGTAGTAGTAGGGGCACGTTTTCAACAGGGTAATGGTTCATCATTTGGGAAGACTAATCAATGGAAGAAGGAAGAAAACCCTTTTTACCTACCAACCAAAAGGGGAGCTGATGGGAATCAAAATCCGACAAGACCTATCATTAGGACAAAAATTTGATGGTTTTCAAATCTTGGCGATGGGGCCCATTTCGAGCAGATCAACCTCGGAATAAATTATTATCTAACCTCTTTATCTTATTCATGAATTGTATATTCCAACAGGTATGCTTATTTGGTTTCACAAGGCGATGGTTAAACTCACTAAGACTCAGCTTGTGGGTTATCGATGGACCGACCTGAACCGGCGATGAGTTGAACCGACGGAATTCCATCATGAAGCTACCCCTGCGAAGATTTTTTTCTTTTACTTGTAATTTATGTTTGAACCATTTTTTTGTAAGCTTTATGGGACATTTTATTTGGTTATAATTTTTCCTTTAGGACCGGCCACCTTATAGTGGCATAGTTGTGATTTTCTTGTCTTTTTTAACCCAAAAGGGGTGCAAGTATAAATACTTGCAAATTAGGTTTTTTAGGGAGATTTTTGATATTTGAGAAAAAACCCCCCTTTTGCCGTGAGAGAGAGTGCCTCTTTCAAGCAATTGCTCTTATCAATTTCCTTAGGGGAAAATTGTAGCGAGTAGGCTTGGATTTGTTGTGTGTTATATAAACAAATTACAAGTTGATCCTAATTCCAAACTAGTGAGTCTTATCTGGTGAGATTTAGTTATTTTATGTACTTTTTGTTCTTATGAAATTAGGGTTTTTAATTTTCAAAATTTTGGGAAAGCCCCTTTTGAATTGAATTTGAATACCATTTCGTTTTCCCTTCTAGTAATCGTCATTTGATATATTGTAATTCATAACAATTTCGGAATTTTCATTTGGAATATTGAGGTATTTTCCTTTTTTTTGGGCGTGGATGATCATTGACAATTCACCCCTTTTAGTTGATTGTGCTTGACCCCTTTTAAGCACATCATCTTTTGGTATCAGAGCTTAAGGTTGAGAGGAGGGATTGTTGCAATTAGGATTTTAAAAAATTAATTTGGTTATCTTCATCTTGCCGTGAGATTGCTTAGGTTAAGAGAGGGATTGTTGAATTTGAGTTTTTTGATCCTTATATTGTTATCTTCCTATTGCCGTGAGTTGCTTAGGGTTAAGAGGAGGAATTGTTGCAATTAGGATTGTCCTTTTTTTCCATCTTGCCGTAAGTTAATTGAAGGTATATGAGAAGGGTTTTGTTGATTGAAGTTTTGGGAATTAAAAAGTTTTTGGTATTACCTTTGTGAACCGAATTGCAAGGGAGTGGAAATTCGGAACAAGTGAATGTTTTTTTTTGTTGTTGTTTGTTACTTGATGTTTATGTGATTAAATCCTTTTTTGAAATTGAGGATTAATTGAATTGTTTGTATTGGTACTAAGTGGCGTGATTATCTTACTTGGGAAGTTGAAACTTGTTGTTGTAGAAATGGATGTCTTGTTGTAACTTTTGTTCTTGACTTTACCGTGAAGGAAGAGGAAAGTTAGTGCAAAGTTAGGAAATGCAATTGTGTAGGAAGAGAATTGTGTTATTTTGCATTGTTGAATTCGGAATTGTGGAAGGATATGTGCAATTTTCATATTTGATTAGTGTGTAAAAGGAAGTTATTTGATTTCAAAACAAGCATTAAGAGTGAAGGAGTTAATTGTGCTTGTTTGAATTTGAAATTTTTCATCTTACCAAATGTGGAGGAGTTGCAATTAGTGAAGAGGATTGATTTTCAAATTTAATGCTGCCTTTCTTATTTAATTTCGGTTGAAAAATTGTGTTGAAGTGGATAAAGTGCACCGTGAGTGTGTAGGAGTGTATATGGTGTTGTGTGTGCAAATTGGAAGTGGAAGTGTATAATTTCCCGATTTGAATTTGCGTGGAAGAAGAGGAAATAATTTGAATTGAATCACATCCATTTACTTCAGTAGTTAAAGAGTGGTATTGATTATATTTCATTTGAATTTGAAATTGATTCTTACCATTTGTGGCAAAGGTGCATTAAGGAGTGTCAAATTTGAATGTGTTGCCGTGTATGTGTGTAATTACGGGGGAAGTGGGAGTGTTTAGTTGTTGTTGCCGTTTCTTGTTGTTGTTGCCATTTAAAGGAGCCTCTTAGTTAGTTTTTGTTTTGTTACTACCGTGGAAGTGAGGGTTTGCAACATATTATTGTTGCGTGAATTTAGTGTGTTGTGTGTGTAGTGTGCAAGTGGCGGGTGAGTTGGTTTTGGCGGAATTTGTTTTGTGAATTAGTGTGCTACAATTACTAGACATTACATTGGTACATCAAATAGATTGCATCCAAAAAAATGTCTATTAATAGTGTGAATGGAGGAATGAGTGATGTAGCAAATAGTCGAATTGGTGGAGGTCAGGGTTCTAATGTTGCAGGTGAGAGGACCTTTGATGAACAACTTCGGGACCTTAGAAAACTTTTTACTACATTAGCAACAAGGATTGATAGGATGACATTGCCACCACCACCCGTGGTACACCTTCAGGAGCCACTTAGAGCAAAAGGGAGATTATCATGCTCTTAGAGAAGATAGAGTTGGTAATTTTGGACTTAAACCATTCCCGGAAATGCAATTTAGCCACCTAGAGGCTCAGAGTGTGCAAGCTACAAATGCCCTTTACTTGAAGAATAAGGGTTCCACAGATGAAAGATGTCAAACACCACTGTGCCAACCTTCAGAGGTTTCTGAAGGTAATGATCAGTTGGACCAATTGTTAAAGACTCTAGGGATCAGCATAACAGGGATGAGTCAAAGGAAACAAAGTCATTTGGGAAAATGTTTAGATAGAGGAACATCAGTCGATAATGAGTCCTTGTTTTTGTTACAGGAGAGATACATCCTAGAGATGGAGGAAAGAAAACAATCATCTACTATAGTATTTCAGATATTGGGATTCTGTAGAGATACTCCTTCAGATGGATTACTTTTGGAAACAGAGTCTCTGCTGCATTTGAACTACAAGATTGAGGTCAAATCTTTTTGAGGTCCCAAAGGATATGATGGGAATCGAAATCCGACAAGACCTATCATTAGAACAAAAATTGATGGATTTCGAATCTTGGCGATGAGGGCGGATTTCGAGCAGATCAACCTCGGAATAAATTATTATCTAACCTCTTTATCTTATTCATGAATTGTATATTCCAACAGGTATGCTTATTTAGTTTCACAAGGCGATGGATAAACTCACTAAGACTCAGCTTTAAGGTTATCGATGGACGGACCTGAAACCGGCGATGAGTTGAACCGACGGATTCCATCATGAAGCTAGCCTGCGAAAAATTATTTTCTTTATTGTAATTTATGTTTGAACCATTTATTTTGTAAGCTTTATGGGACATTTTATTTGGTTTTTAATTTTTCCTTTAGGACCGGCCACCTTATAGTGGCATAGTTTGTGATTTCTTGTCATTTTAACCCTAAAGGGTGCAAGTATAAATACTTGCAAATTAGGTTTTTTTGGGAGCTTTTTTATATTTTGAGAAAAAACACCCCTTTTGCCGTGAGAGAGAGTGCCCCTTTCAAACAATTTCTCTTATCAATTTTCCCTTTGTGAAATTGTGGCGAGTAGGCTTGGATTTGTTGTGTGTTATATCAACAAATTACAAGTTGATCCTAATTCCAAACTAGGATCATATCTGGTGAGGATTTAGTTATTTTATGTACTTTTGTTCTTATGAAATTAGGGTTCTAATTTCGAAATTGAAGCACCTTTGAATTGAATTTGAATACCATTTCGTTTTCCCTTCTAGCAATCGTCATTTGATATATTGTAATTCATCACAATTTCGGAATTTCATTTGGAATATTGAGGTATTTTCCTTTGTTTGTGGCGTGGATGATCATTGACAATTCATCCCTTTTAGTTGATTGTGCTTGACCCCCTTTTAAGCACATCAGGAGCTGAGGCAAGCGGGTTCTACTCCTGGTAATCAAGGTAACCCTGAATCTTCTACTTCTAGAAATGTGACATTAGATGCTTTAAATCTAAAGGGTAGAGGCCATATTGCTAGTCAATGTCCAAATAGGCGGTGTGATGATTTTGCGTGATGATGGTGAGATGAGATTGAGGGGGATAGTGAAGAAATGATATGCCACCATTAGAGGATGTTAGTGATGATGAGGAGCCTGCAATGGGAAGGCTAGTGGCAGTAGTGAAGCGAGCGCTGAATGTGCAGGTGAAGGAAGAAGAGGGGGTGCAAAGAGAAAATTTAATTCATACTAGATGTTATTTAGGAGATCACATTTGTAGTTTGATCATTGAGGGAGGGAGTTGCACCAATGTAGTGAGCAATTTTTATTGTTGAGAGGCTGAGGCTCAAAACTGTTAGACACCCTAGCCCAAATAAAATTGCAGGGGTTTTGAATGATAGGGGTGAGACTAAGGTGATAAGCAAACTTGATTGGGTTTCGCAAATTTGGGAAGTATGAGGATGAGGTGTTATGTGATGTAGTGCCAATGCAAGCATGTCATGTGTTTTTTGGGGAGGCCATGGCAATTGATAGGAAAGGGTTTTTCATGATGGCTTTCTAACAAGTATCGCTTGTTCACCAAGGAAAAACTTTTAACCTTAACCTTTAACACCTAAACAAGTGTATGAGGACCAATTGCAGCTACAACAGTCTTTTGCAAAACATAAGGTGAGTGAAAAAACAGAGTGAGAGTGAAGAGCAAAAGACAATGAAAGAAAAAGGAAAAAAAAGGGCAAGCAAAAGGAAAAAAGGGGAAGGTGGAAAGATGTGAGAGGCCAATTTTAAAGGGGGGATAATTTTGGGGGTGATGAAAAGGGGGGGCCTTGCAAAAGGGGGGTGTGTGGCAAGGCGAGTGTAGTAAGGAGAGCGTTGTGATGGGGCAACCTATGTTGTTGCTAGTTTTAAAGGGAAACCCTTTTTGATTATAACGAATTATCTAATGTTTTGCCTAGTGTGGTTGTTTTCCTTGTGCGGACTTGAAGAGTTTTTCCCCAAAGGGAAACCCCAAAGGCCCTTTGATAAATTAATGGGAAGGGATACGTGAGAAAAGGGGCATGAGTCCTGTGCGTGCCGGGTTTTTTTTTTGGGGGGGGCCCTTAAAAAGGAGGTATGGAAAATTATTTTGCTGCCGCCCCATCAACAACATCAGGGTAAAGTACGTCATCCCTTCATCATTTAATGACTTCTTAGTTTTATTGAGTAAGTGTAAATTCCTCTTTGGCCTTGGATAGATATTTCCATAGATTTTGGTTAGGATTATCTAGGCCTAAACATGGTCGAATTTAAATTTTTTGGGTTGTGGATGGATTTTTAAATGGGTTATTTCATTATCTAAAATGAGTTTCAAACCCTTTTGAATTTTTTTTTGAAAGGGATTCGTTGCTGGTTTAAAAACTTTTTTGTGATCGGGATGTAAAGATTTCGGGTCTTATTTAGAGTTTTGTGGGAAAAGTTTTGGACTAAAGGGGGGGGTTTAACTACTGTACCACAAAATGATGGGGGAAAATTTAGTGGTTTAAAAGGACATTATTCAATTTTTGGGGCAATCATAGAGAAGAACATTAGGGCTTGGAAGGATTGCCACCATTTTGGGTTTGCATGAAAAAAAGGGCTTTTAAAAAACATTATTCTTGTTACCTCTGAGATTGTGTATGGTTTAATCCCTTTGGGTTTTAATTTTTTTTGCCATTCAACCCAACAAGTTTGGAGTTTTTAAGTGATTTTAAGGCAGATTTTTGAGAAGGGTAAAAATTGGCGAAAAACTGAGCGTATTTAAAAAAAGCCCCAAAAAGGGTTATCGAAAAGCTTTTTTGAACCTGGGATTGGGTTTGGGGTTCACTGCTAAGAGCGGGTTTAAAACAGCGTAGATCTAAATTACTTCTTAGAGGGATGGACCAATTCAATTCTTGAATACATCCATGATAAAGCATACAAGAAAGATTTACCCGGTAAAGTATATAAGTGTTAGTTTAATGTTATTACTGATCCATTTGATGCAGGAAATGATTTAGGGCAAACCTTTTCAAGAGGAGGGGAATGATGGATCGGGGTGAGAGCCAAACCGAAAAAAGAAATGTGGATCCGGGAAATGCGCCTGGCCGATCAAAGAATCGAGCAAAAAGATTCAAAAGGGAAGCACTTAAGGGGGTTTAAAAAGGTTGTCCATGAACCCGGAAAGGATTGGAGTAATCATGGAGTTGGGAACGGATTGGAACAACCATTGGAAGACCCTTGCTTTTGTACAAGTTATATGGACATGGGTTGAAGAGGGCGTGTACTTTCAAGGCACGGCCGTGTAGGACTCTTAAGATTGCCTAGAACCCATACACGGCTAGATACACGGTTA
This sequence comes from Laguncularia racemosa, assembly GCA_037954665.1. Classification (NCBI taxonomy): domain Eukaryota; kingdom Viridiplantae; phylum Streptophyta; class Magnoliopsida; order Myrtales; family Combretaceae; genus Laguncularia; species Laguncularia racemosa. The sequence continues at coordinate 11,873 of JBBMOL010001996.1, forward strand.
AAAGGCACGGCCGTGTATGGAGGTCAAGCAAATCCACATAAAAATACACGGCTAAAGTACACGGCGTGTATGTTGCCCAAAGTTGCACAGACAGATACACGGTCAAAGTACAAGGGCGTGTATGTTGCCAGAAGTTGCACAGCAAGTACACGGCCAAAGTACACGGGCGTGTACACAGGCGTGTATCCCCTGTCGGCCAGCTTGTTCTGTTTCGCGTTTTTATGTCACTTAACTAACTACGTCGTTTTGGACTTGTTTTTACACGAAATTTTAACCTAGTATAAAAAGCTCCTAGGGTTTAGAACAACTTAGATTAGACATCATTGAACATTAAACACTTTTGAGGAAGGGGACCTCTCTTGGTTCTTCAAGAACTTAATTCGAACTTATCGGATTTGATTTCCGTAGCGTTCATTTTCGACTTTTCAATCGGTTTTTTCCATCCCGATTGTGGCGTCTTCACTTTTATACCAGGTCCTTGTCTCGCTTAAGACAAAAAGGTCGCGGTTTTCCACTTTAGGTGTTTGGGCGTCTTAGCAATGAATTTCCGAATGTATTGGTATTGGGTTTCGTCACGAGTTGGCGGGGTTCGTATCAACAACCTGAAATGCCACCTGCTCCCTTTGACCCATCAACTGACCAACAACCCCATGGGTTTTTGTTTTAGTACGGGGCCCTGCTCCTAGTAACCAAAAATGAATGGGGATCGCCTCTGTCTTTCCACTTTCAAAGCTAACTGTAAAAACCCTCATCAAGTGTTACTATATCTCGAAGCTCACTAAATGCTATCTCATACTTCAACCAGATATAAAAGTGCTAAAGGTTTGTTCAGGAGGTTCAACTGATCCACATCTGATCACCAGTTGTTCAAACTCCTGTATGTAGTCACCCACTGTTTTCCCCCCTTGCCTCAGTGCTTGGAGTTGCATAAGTAGCTCCTGCTTTGAGTGTTCCGGTACAAACTCTTCCTCAAAAACTGTTTCATGTCTCTCCAAGTGTGTATTTTGGTCTCTCCATCCCTTCACCTGTGATCACCATATTTTTCCACCACAAAGCGGCATACCTTATGAACTCTTCAGCTACAAGACGTACCCTAGAGTCATCATCAATCTCATAACACTCGAAAAGCCCTCAACTTTGTCTTCCCAGTCTAGGTAATCATCGACGGAACCCCTCCCAATCAAATGAAGGCATCTGAAAGCTTCACATACTCTAATCCTTGAGGTGGTTTTAAATTCCCTGTCTAAGTATGGATTAACCCCAAAATTCCCATCTCTATCTTCCCTAAGAGCATGATAATTCCTTCTACTCTTTACTTAAATTTCCTCTAACTGCCCCTTCTCTCTGGACACTCTGAGGAGCTACTCTAGGTAGTGCTTGAAGGTTTACCAAGGGGGTTTGGTGGCAATGTCATCCTATAAATCCATGTTGTAATGTAGCAATATTGGGGTTTTAAGGTCCTGAAGTTTTTTCATCTAGAGTTCTTCCACTTGTATTTTGATGACCCGGTCTCCCACCCACTTGGCTATGGCCTCATTGCCAATGCCCCATTTATGTTGTATTTGACATGTTTGTGGATGTGATTTATTTGAAGTAAAAATGTAATCTCGAATAATTGTAGCACACCCCCTTCACTTCACCACATCACAATAACTTTTTTGGATAAAACACACACACTTGTACACCCACAGTGCAACAAGTCCCCAATGCAACAAATACTTCTTGTCACTTCAAGTATGGGTAAAATAATTGAAGCACAAATAAATACTTCTAAGTAGTTAAAAAAATTTAAAATTCAATTAACAAGTGTTTAAGTAATGAAACTCAATAACTTTCACACTTTAAATGCTCTTTTTTTTTTTTTAATTTCAAACTTCACTACTTAATTTCCTTTCTTAACCATGACATACATCACACTTTAGTGTTCAATGTGCAGCACCTTACTCCACACAACTCCACAAATTCACCTGCACTCACACTACACATATACACGTTACAACCACTTCAACCACCACTACATACACACAACTCACGCCTAATTTGACAAAAACCCAACTCTACAGCATGTCCCAACAAATTCAAATGAACATCCTTAATGCACTTTCCACAAATGGGAAGATTTAATTTCAAATTCAAATGAAATGTAATCAATACCATTCAATAACTACTTCAAAAATTAAGGGATGTATTTGAATTTTAAATGATTTCGTATTTTTTTCACTCAAATTCAAATTTGGAAATTGTTTTAAAGACAATCACAATTCCAAAATCATCAACACCCCCTTCACTCTTCTTTGCTTTCAAATTCAAACTACAATCTTGAAATCATCAACTCTCCATTTGCTCTTTTTGTTTTCAAATTTTTCCACTTTTCCCAAGTGATCACAAAGAAACACAAGTCTTCCTCACGCAAGCTCAAGGACACTACGTTGCAACTCCTTCAATCAACACACACCCAATACACTACACATTCATACACACACTTTCATGCCCTTCTACTCACGGTGATCTCAACAACACATGAGCTACAACAAGATTTCCAATTCCACTTCAACAAACAACAAATCCAACTCCTCAATAACACAATTAAGCAAATCAATCCTCCACACACATATAATTTGAATTCAAGGTGCTAATTCAACAACCCCCTAATTTCCGAATTCAAGTTGCAACAATCCCTTTCTTTAAACCTCAAGCTCTGTACCAAAAGATGATGTGCCTAAAACCAAGATTAAGCACATACAAAAACCAATTTGAAAGACAAGCAAACAATGTCAATAAAACTAGTCAAAAATCACATGAACAATGGCGTCAATTTCCCAAATTTGAATGAAACCCAAATTCTTCAATTAGGATGTGTTCAATCTTAAATCCAAATATGATATAGCTTTGGTACCAAAAGTTGATGTGCTCAAAAGGGGTTTTAAACACAACAAAAATGGAACAAAAAAAAAAACCCCAACTTTCAAACATAAACCGGTTCAATTGGAACGGAATTTACGTGAACCCATTTGAATTTTAATGAAATCCGAGGTCCAAGATGCAATCAACAATCCAACAAGGTTAAACCTCACCAAATAACAACAGATGCAAGTGAATTCCACATGAAATATTTTGAAGAAGAATAGATCTAAAACCGTGATTTTTTTCCTCTCCCAACAAGCACCACTCACGTCACAATTGAAGAAATGATAATAAATACTAAAACAATCAATCTTATAAAAAGATAATTGATCACAAATGCAATAAAAATCAGACCAAGAAAATCCAAATCAACCCTAGATATGACTCACTAGTGAAAGATAAGGAAAAACAATAAAGAAGGAATTGAAAATTACCACAATTGCCTATTGGAAATTTGAATTGATAAGAGAAATTGAACTAGGGGAAAACCCCAAGCTCTCTCACAAAAGTGTAATGTTCAATCTAAAAATTTTAGCCTCCTTAAACCCTACTATAAGCAAGTATTTATACTTGTACCCCTAGGGGTTAGAAAATGGTCAAAAATTACAAGTATGCCACTTTTAAGGTGGCCGGTCCTCAATGGAAATTACAATAAAAAATGAAAGTGTCCAAAGAGAAAAAAAATACAACATAAAATAGTCCATAGAACAATTATAAAGTTAAAAAAAAATATCATAAGTCTTCATGAGCCAATGTTTTGGGAAGGTGGGGGAAAGTTTTACAATTGTCCACCTTTGCACTATCCACTTCGATTCCTCTATGAGAGATTTTATGCCCTAGAACAATTCCCTCCTTCACCATGAATTGACATTTCTGCCAACTTAAAAACCAGATTTGTCTCTTCACATCAAATCAAAACTCTTTCCAAGTTAATGAGACAATCATAAAAAGAATCACCAATATGGAGAAATCGTCCATAAAGACCTCCATGATGTCTTCCACTAAGTCCTAAAAAATCGCTAGCATACACCGTTGGAAAGTCGTAGTGCATTGCATAACCCAAAAGGCATGCCCCTATATGCAAAGTACCATAAAAGGACAAGTGAACGTGGCCTTTTCCTGATCTTCAGGAGCGATTGAAATTTGGAAGTACCCTGACATTCCATCTAAAAAACAGTAATATAGATGCCCTGCAACCGCCCCAGCATTGGTCAATAAAAGGAAGAGGGAAATGATCCTTGCGAGTTACCTCATTCAATCTTCCTATAGTCTATGCACACTCCCATCCCATTACAGTCCTCAGGGTTGAGTTCATTTCTTTCATTGGGCACTACAGTCATTCTCCTTTCTTTGGTACGGCTTGTATAGGGCTAACCAAGAACTATTAGAGATGGTTTAAAAAACCCTGCATCCATGAGTTTAATCACCTTTTTCTTCACACCTCGCATATTGGGGTTTAACTTTCTCTGAGGTTGTGCCACTGGTTTGAAATCATCCTCAAGAAAAATCTTATGGGTGCAAAATAAAGGGGACTAATACCACAAATATCTGAAATCTTCCAAGCAAGAGCACGCTTGTGTTCCCTCAAGACCCCCAATAGGCTATCCTTTTGATCCCTTATCAAACAATAGAAAAAATGACGGGGAGTTTAGATTCAGCCTCCAAAAATGCATATTCTGGATATTCTGGAAGTTACTTCAACTCGAGTTCTGGGTTTTTCAATCGATGGTTTCAGCCTTCCTTCCCTCAGTAAATACTATCTTCTCAAACCCCCTTTTACATACCACCTCCTGGCAACCCATTCGGTTGAGCCATCACATTCTGAACATCCAAATTCTCACAACTCCTCCTCCAATTGCGACAAACTAAACTCCAAAAGATCACTACTAACAATTCCTGCATAGAACTCATCACAGTCATATTAAATAGTCAATAGCATAGCAAGAATCATCAGCGCTTAAAGATTATTTCAGTGCTTTTTTTTGGGATTGTTCACAATTAACTCTGCACCCACTCTTAAAACTAGTTTTCCATCAGCAACATCTATCAACGCTCGTGCAGTAGCAAGAATGGTCGTTGATAGACCCTTTTTTATACTCAATTTTAATAGTATGAATTTGTGTTAATTTATTATGATTTTTTTGAAATCATAAGGAAATGGTACTTAATTTTATTATGGTGATAAATCGGGTTTAATGGAGTCAAGAGTGCCCATTCAAGTAAAATTAGAGAAGTCATCTACAATTTGGATCAAAGGCAAGGATTTACACCGCCGGAGGAAGGTACAGGGGAGTGTAGTTGAAGTAAAACGGCCGTTGTACTTAGTTTTGAAGTCACAGGAAAATGCACGGTTGAAGTACACGACCGTGTATCTGTCTGGAAGAATCCACGGGAAAATACACGGTTGAAGTACACGATCGTGTATCTGTCTAGAAGGAGGCACAGTTTGTAATACGACCATGGTGTAAAGCCGTTGCTATACACTGCACAAGAAGGTGGAAATGTGGACTATCAAAAAAGAGAGGAGGACACGGTCGTGTTTCTAGCCATGGGGGAAAGACGTGGTGGAAGCCGGGGTTTTGAAAATGTGGTGGAAGCTTGATGAAGCCGTGCCATATACTAAATAAGGAGGAGAAATTGTGGAACTTCGACCAGAGGATAACACGGCTTGGGATCTGGCCGTGTTTGAAGCCGTAGTACACACTGGACATGGATGAACAATTGTAGATTATCCACAGGGGAAAGGGCGCGGCTTGACCCACGCCGTGTTGTAGGGGTGCAAAGCGGACGATTTTTTTACTTCTCGAGATTTACTTGAAAAAGGAAGATATTTTCGTATCTTGCTAGCAAAAGATCACCTTGCCATTCCTTTAACAATAAAAATAGAACTAACCCTAGATGGTTATGATCATCTTGGATCACTTGGAGACAAGAAGGAAGGAAGGAGGCAAAGCAAGAAAACCGGGGGAACTGAGGCTTGTTTGTTTTTACTTTTAATTTTGTTTTGATGATGAACATATTTTACCTAAGCAGAATTTCTAGCCAAAGGGTCATAGAAGTTTGATTCTCCACGAATTGTGAGATCTAATTGATTTATCTTTAATCTTTTTTTTTTTTTTGGATATTCATATATCTTCTAAACGTTTTGTCATTATTATCTTTGTTGTTTTGGTATGAATTAGGCTCTTCTACTAAATTAGCAAGTTAATATATTGTCAACTAATACGTCAAATCCGTAATTGTTTGATAGTTCTAGTCTCGATGACACGTTTAACATGTTTGATTATAAAATAGATGATCAAATTCATGTTATGGAGATGTATGATCTTGTTTAAATAGGTTATCTTATAATCACTGGCATGAATTGGTGGTCTTTCTTGTTTTTAATGCTTTGATAGATTAAATCCTAAGAGCTTTTTTAGGGTTATCTAATCGATAGAGAAATAGTCAAGAGCTTATTTTGATTATGGGAAGTAAGGAGAGATAGGTTGTTAGAGCTTGTTAATAACCATAACCAGTTTATCTAAAAATTTAAGAATAGAAAACATTTGCATCGATGATCTTTTCCTCGAATTAAAACTATCTTGATTCCTTTGGCTAGGCTTTTATCAATATTCGATTTTATTATCTTGTTTCAATATTATTTTGATTCAAAAACAAAACCCCCATTTTTCTTTTCCTCTTTTATTCTCTTTGATAGAAATATTTTAAACCAATCCCTGGGATACGCCCCTACTCATACTTTTCGCAAATCATATCATTGTCAAAGAGTAGGTTTTTATTTTGTTGGATTCGATAGCCATCAATTTTTGGCACCGCTGCCGGGGATTGGGTGTCAAATTTATTTCTATTCTTGTATGACTCGCTCTTCTCTACAGGTGCACTCACTTATAATCCAGAGTTTTGAGAAGACTCTTAAGAGGCTGCGAAGAGAAGCTAAATCACCCCCTGGACTGAACTTGGCATCGAATTTGTTTGATTCACCCATTGACTCTAAAAAAAGAAGACGATATGGCAAATCCCAAAAAGAACATTGCAAAGAATTGGCTGCACCGGTGTGAATCAACAACCCCTTTGTATTCACTATCCCGAACTAGCTGTTGAATTCGAGTTGAAATCTGGGTTGATACATCTGCTACCCACCTTTCAATGGTTTGAGAATGAAGATCCTCACAAAAAATTGAAAGAGTTTCATATAGTGTGTTCTAGTTGAGGCCGCAAGGAAATAACCGACGATCAAATCAAGTTAGTGCTTTTCCATTCTCTTTAAGTACTAAAGCTAAAGATTGGTTGTTTTATTTGCCTCCAGGTTCTATAACCACTTGGACAGATATGGTGAGGCTCTTCTTAGACAAATTTTTCCCACATCTAGAGCTGCTAGTATAAGAAAAGAGATTTGTGGTATCAAACAGAGGGACACCGAGACTCTTCATGAGTATTGGGAGAGGTTTCAAGCAACTTTGTGCAAGCTGTCCAAAACATGGGTATCTGAACAACTTCTCATCCAATATTTTCTATGAAGGCTTGCTCCCGATGGAGAGGAAGATGATGGATGTGCTAGTGGAGGCCCCCATAGTGAATAAAACCCCTGGTCAAGCTAGGGAATTGATCTCATTATGGCTGCTAATTCGCAACAATTTGGGTTAGGCATGATACATCTTCAAGAAGGTAAATGAGGTAAGTGTTTCTAACCTTGAACATCAAATTTCTAACCTAACCCCCCTTGTGCAGCAGATAGCTCTTGGAAATATACAGCAGGTGAAGGCTTGTGGAATTTGTGCTGCTCCTAATATCCCACCGACATGTGCCCCTCACTCCCAAGATGACAACATGAGCATGCCAATGCTGTAGGAGGATTCCAAGACGGGCCACAAGGAAATATGATCCCTACTCGAATACTTATAATCCTGGATGGAGGGACCATCCTAACTTCAGATATGGCAATAAACCACAAAACTTCCAACAATTCCAACCTAAGCCATCAAACCAAGTCCCACAAGCTCTTCCACTTCAGGTATGTCTCTTGAAGAAATTGTTAAATCACTTGTGTTAATACAAAAAAATTTTCAGGATGAGACAAAGCAGAGCATTCACAACTTGGAAAATCAGGTAAGCCAACTTGCTTCTTCTATAAACAGGTTAGAAACTCAAGGTAAGTTACCTTCTCAAACTATCACAAATCAAAGTAAAGCGCAAAGCAATTACCTTGAGAAGTGGAACGAAATTGTAGGGATCAAATGAGAAAGGACACCGAACTAATCTTGAGAAAGAGACTGAGAAAGAGACTGCAACTCCAAGCCAGCAGAAAAACCGATAAAAGGGAAATCCCTTTTTGAACCACCAAAAGTCATGACAACAGCACCTCCTTTCCCCTCTAGATTAGCGAAAACCAAGAATGAAGCTGAAGAAAAGGAGTTTTTTGAAAACTTTTCGCAAAGTTGAGGTAAATTTTTCCTTTGCTGGGATGCAATTAAGCAAGTACCTCTTTTATGCTAAATTTCTCAAAGAATTGTGAAACTAAAAAAAGAAAGCTGAAAGGAAATGAAAAGATTAGTGTGGGTGAGAATGTTTCGCTATTCTTCAGAAGAAGCTTCCTCCTAAATTTTAAGTATCCAGGTATGTTTACTATTCCTTGCAAAATAGGTAATCTTAGAATCGCTAAAGCTATGTGTGATTTAGGAGATTCAATCAATGTTATGCCTTTATCTGTTTATCAAAGCTTGAATGTTGGCCCCTTGAAGGAAACAGGTGTTATTGTTCAACTTGCAGTTAGGTCCAATGTCTATCCTGGGGGAGTCCTAGAAGATGTTTTAGTAAAAGTTAATGGGTTGGTTTTCTCTACAGTTTTTTATGTGCTTGACATGGAGATGTTGATTCTTGAAATTTTCCTCAATGATATTATTAGGGAGACCATTTTCTTAAGACATCCAGAACGAAAATTGATGTACAGGACAGTAACCTCACTATGGAATTTGATGGTGAAGTGATTAAATTTAAATTTATGATGCCATGAAATATCCTATGATATCTCCCCTATTTTTGTTGTGGAGGTTATTAAACCCATTAACACAGGTTACTTTTGATTTGATAGACGATGATGAGTTAAAAATTTGTACTTTAATAGGAGTTTTACTATTAATACATTGAAAACTCTTAAGGAGAAGCTTGTAATATCCTCTGATTTGCAGGACTGATTTGGGAGTTGGAATCATTAAAACCTACCAGGTATGATGTTTTCCTACATTAATTTACCCCCTTCTAACACAATACTTCTTCCCTCTATTGTGCAGGCACCAAAGCTGGAATTAAAACCCTTACCCGAACATTAAAGTACATCTTCTTAGGAGAAAATGAGACTCTTGCTGTGTTTAGTCTCTAACAAACTAAGTACTTTAGAAGAGAAAAGTTGATTCGGGTGTTAAGAGAGTATAAAGAAGCCATTGGTGGTCCATAGCATATCAAAGGACTAAGCCCCTCCACATGCATGCACAAGATTTTAAGGGAAGATAATTCCCAAACCTTCAAGGGAAGTTCAGCGTCGTTTGAACCCGCCTATGATGGAGGTAGTTAAGAAAGAGATGTTGAAACTTCTTGATGCAGGTATGATCTATTCAATTTCCGATAGCAATGGGTAAGTCTAATTCAAGTTGTTCCAAAGAAAACAGGTTTAAAACTGTGATTGAAAACTCTGATGGTGAGTTAATTCCTACTCGGTTTCAGAATGGTTGGAGGGTTTGTGTTGATTACGGAAGTTAAATACGTCAACTAGAAAAGATCACTTCCCTCTTCCTTTCTTGATCAGATGCTTGAAGTTTGGCTGGCCATTCTCACTATTGTTGTCTTGATGGTTATTCAGGTTTTCATAAAATTCCAAGGGCACCGGAAGATCAAGAGAAGACTACTTTCATTTGGGTCCATTCGGTACATTTTGCGTATCGAAGGATGCCTTTTGGGCTCGCAATGCCCCAGCCACATTCCAAAGGTGTATGGTTAGTATATTTTCAGATTATGTGAAATATCATAGAGGTTTTCATGGATAACTTCACCGTCTACGGTAATTCTTTTGATTCATGTTTGACTAAAACCCTTTCAAAAAGTTTCTTCAAAGATGTTAGATAAAAATCTAGTGTTGAATTTTGAAAAATGTCACTTTATGGTTGAACAGAGTCTCATTTTAGGTTATATTGTATCCTCTAAGGGGGTTGAAGTCGAACAAAACTAAGGTAGAATTGATTAAATCTTTACCTTACCCTATAAGTGTACGGGAAATTCCCCTCTTTTTTGGGAGTGCAAGATTCTATTGACGCTTCATCAAGGTTTTTTCCCAAAATTACTCAAACCCCCCATGTCGATTGCTACAAAAGAAGTGACATTTGAGTTCGATAAGGCCTGTAAGCAAGCTTTTGACACATTGAGGGATAAGTTAACTTCAGCTCCAATCATCAACCCTGACTGGAACCTTCCCTTTGAAATTATGTGTGATGCGAGCAATTATGCAGTTGGAGCCGTTCTTGGCCAAAGAGTTGGAAGAGCTTCTCATGTCATTTATTACACTTCCAAACTATTCCACAACAGAAAAAGAACTCATGGTGTTGTTTTTGCATTAGAAAAATTTTAGATCATATTTACTTGTTTCTAAGGTAATTGTTTACTCTGATCATGCAGCTCTCAAATACCCGCTCGCGAAGAAGGAGGGAAACCAAGACCTTATTCGATGGATACTCTTATTACAAGAGTTTGATCTGGAAATACGCGATAGGAAAGGCTCTGAAAAATTAGTTGCCGATACCTCAGTAGAATACCCATCAGTGAAGGGTCAACACCAATACAAGATGATTTCCTTTGATGAGTATCTCTTTTCTATTCAAAAGACAATTTCTTTGGGATGCCGATATTGTCAACTATTTGGTTACTAAGGGCACTACCAAGTGATTTGTTAAGGCTCAAAAAGATAAAATTAAAAGTGATGCTAAGTATATGTAAAAGGATGATCCATATTTGTGGGAAAAATTGTGCTGATCAGATCATTAGAAGGTGTATTTCTCAAGACGATATTCCTTCTGTCTTGCATTTTTTTCACTCATATGCATGTGGTGGACATTTTGGCCCCAAGAGGACAGCTCAAAAGGTATTGGATGTGGTTTGTTTTGGCCTACATTGTTTCGTGATTCTTTTATGTTTTGTAAGTCTGCGAACGATGTCAAAAAATTGGCAACTTAGGACGTAGAGACCAAATGCAACTTACCCCTATTCTTGCATGTGAAATATTTGATATATGGGGTATTGACTTTATGGGTCCTTTTCCTCCTTCTTTCGGTAATGTTTACATCCTTCTTTCTGTGGATTATGTTTCAAAATGGGTGGAAGCCAAAGCGACCCCAAAATAATGTGCCAAAGTTGTTGTGGATTTTGTTAAATCTCATATTTTTGCTAGGTTCGGGACACCCAAAAGGGTCTTACTAGTGATCGTGGCACACACTTTTATAATAGAGTAGTGGAAACTCTACTAAAAAAAAAACAGGGTCACTCATCGCACTTCCACCGCAAAACCACCCCCAAACCAATGGATTGGCCGAAGTTTCAAATCGAGAAATCAAGTCTATTCTGGAAAAAAAAAACCCTCAATCCAAGCAGGAAGGATTGGAGTACAAGACCCTTTAAGATGCATTATGGGTCCACCAGACAGCTTACAAGACCCCTATAGGTATGTCTCCTTACCGTTTGATATTTGGCAAACCGTTTTCACCTCCTAGTGGGAGTTGGAACATAGGGCGTACTGGGCTGTAAAACAATGTAACATGTGAATGGATGAGGTTGGTGAGCACAAAAAACTTCAATTACAAAACTTGAGGAAATTCGAAGAGAAGCTTATGAGGAGTACTAAAATCTACAAGGAAAAAACAAAGAATTTTCATGATCAAATGATTTCCCGAAAGAATTTTTCTGTAGGTCAAAAAGTACTACTTTATCATTCTCGATTGAAGTTGTTTTCTGGAAAACTACAATCACGATGGATTGATCCTTTTGTTATCACTAACATATTTTCACTGGTGCAGTTGAGATCGCAAGTCTTGAAACCGGTAAGAACTTCAAAGTCAATGGTCATCGCTTGAAACCTTTCTATGAAGGATTTCAAGTATGTAATATTGAAGAAACAGTTTTTAAATCACCCCCAGTATTGCGATTAATTACAGGAACGTCTAGCCAAAAATGTTAAAGAAAGGCGCTTCATGGGAGGCAACCCATATCAATTTATTTTGTTTTAGTTTTCTTTTGATCTTTCTTTTTCTTTTGATTAGCTGCAGCAAGGGTATATATCATCAGATGACACTCTCTAGTGCTTAAGGGGAGAAACTCCAATTACTCTACACTTATACCCAAGGAAAAAAATACCCGTATTCTTTTCTCTTATTTTTCTAATGTTCCTTGTGTTGATTCCTCTTTAATTGTGCTAAAATTTGGAACAGTGAGGACACTGTTCAAGCTAATGTGGGGGAGGGGGATAATAAAATATAGAGAATAGAGAATTGACTCATTACTTTGAATGTTTGTCCTTAAGCAATTTTAAGCAATTTTTTTTTTTAATTATCATGAAATTGGAGTTGTACTAAATGTTGTAATAAGCATCTACAAAATGTGAAATTGACTTTTTCAAATGCTTTACTCACCTACTGTTGTGATTAGAATACTTGGTTAAAATTAAGTAGTGAAATCTTAAAAAAACAAATTTTCCTTGTATTTAGCTTTAGAATTGGAAGTTTAAGAGTAAGTCGAGTCCCTAAGTGAAAAATAAATAAGTTTACTTCTAGGTTATATTAGCAACTGTATACTCTTTGAAGTTGTTGTGAAAAAAAAAAAATCAAGCATAGCCATTACCCAATAATTCAAATAATTGAGTTAAGAGTATTCAAACTTGAATGTTAGAGTGAGGAAGAGTCCGTAGGGGTATCTCAAAACCCCGGGCACTTGAGTGACGAGCTCGGGATGTGCTGACTCAATGAACTCACTATAACAATAAGGGCGAAAAAGGAAAAAGTTCATGAAAAGAAGCGGGCAAAAAACCCGTTAAAATAGATGCTTGATTAAATCAAAAGAACAATGAATGTAAACATTCATTGAATTAAACAAGACTTATAATAAAAAGGGAGAAAATCTATGGAAAAAGTTGATACTATATGCTTTTACTTTATGTTGCAAAGGGTTTTTATACTTGATAATATCCAATGAAGTTTAATTGGGTGTTTTTCCTTAGTGGATTAAAATATTACTTTTGGATAAAAAATTTTTTTTGCTAAACATGAGGATTAAAGTTTGTTTTGTTTAGAGTAGCTATTAAATTTTGTCCATTTGGGAATTTCATCACATGAACCGGTTTGGTTGAAGTAGTAGACATAAAATTACAAGTCATGTTTACAAATGAATAGTGCTTGGAATGATGAAAAAGAAAGTTCGTATAATCTATGACGGATTTCTCAATTATTTGATTCAATTTCTTGAGGGCAAGCAAGAGTTTAGTGTGGGGGGAATTTGATAGAGCCATTTTATACTCAATCTTAATAGTATGAATTGTGTTAATTTATTATTGATTTTATAGAAATATAAGGAAATGGTACTTAATTTTATTATGGTGATAAATCAGGTTAAATGGAGTCAAGAGTGCCAATTCAAGTAAATTAGAGAAGTCATCTACAATTTTGATCAAAGGCAAGGATTTACACCGCCGAAGGAAAGTACACGGGCGTGTATTAAAGTACACGACCGTGTATCTGTTTGAAGAATCCACGAGAAAATACACGGTTGAAGTACCGAAACCCTGTATTTTGTCTAAAAGGAGGCACAGTTTGTAATACGGCCCTGGTGCAAGTCGTGCTATACATGTTTCAAGAAGGTGGAAAATGTGGACTATCAACAGAGAGAGACACGACTCGTTGATCTGGCCATAGTGGAAGACGTGGTGAAAGCTTGATGAAGCCGTGCCATATACTAAACAAGGAGGAGAAATTGTGGAACTTCGACTAAAGGATAACACAGGGTTGGGATCTAGCCGTGGTTGAAGCCGTGGTACACACTGGACATGGATGAAGAATTATAGATTATCCATAGAGGAAGGCACGGCTTGACCCACGGCCATGTTGTAGGGCGTGCCGGCGGACGATTATTTACTTCTCGAGATTTACTTGAAAAAGGAAAGATATTTTTTGTATCTTGCTAGCAAAAGATCACCTGCCATTCCTTTAACAATATAAATAGAACTAACCCTAGAGGGTTATGATCATCTTGGATCACTTGGGAGACAAGAAGGAAGGAAGGGGCAGAGCAAGAAAACTTTGGGAACTGAGGCTTGTTAGTTTTTTACTTTTAATTTTCATTTTGATGAAAGAACATGTGTAGCTAAGCAGATTTTCTAGCCAAAGGGTCGTAGATGTTTATTCCATGAATTGTGAGATCTAATTGATTTGTCTTTAATCTATTTTTTTGTTTTTGGATATTCATATATCTTCTGAACGTTTTTGTATTATTATCTTTGTTGATTGGTTGAATTAGAGTCTTCTACTCAATTTGCAAGTTAATATATGTCAACTAGCACGTTTAAATCCGTAATTGTTTGATAGTTCTAGTTCGTTGACACGATAACATGTTTGATTATAAAATAGATGACGAAATTTATGTTATGGAGATGTATGATCTTGTTTAAATAGTTATTTATAATCTACTGGCATGAATTGGTTTTGGGCTCTCTTGTTTTTTTAATGCTATTGATAGATTAAATCCTAAGAGCTTGTTTTAGGGTTGTCTAATCGATAAGAGAAATAGTCAAGGGGCTTGTTTTGATTATCGAGGAAGTAAGGAGAGTAGATTTTTAGAGCTTGTTAAAACCATAACCAGTTTATCTAGAAATAAGAATAGAAAACATTTGCATCGATGATCAATTCCTCGAATTAAATATCTTGATTCGTTTGTCTAGGCTTTTATCAATATTGATTTTATTATCTTGTTTCAATATTATTTTTTATTCACAAACAAAAACCCCCCATTTTTCTTTTCCTCTTATCTCTTTGAATAGAATTATATTTAACCCCAAATCCTGTGGGTACGACCTTACTCAATACTTAACGTAAATCATATCATTGTCTAGGAGTAGGTTTTTATTTTTTATTGGATTCGATAGCCATTAGTCGTCCCAAGATTAACGGGACCTCAACATCTGCATCCATGTCCAAGATAACAAGTCAATAGGAAAATGAACTTTTCAACCTTTACCAGGACTCTTCTATGATTCCTTAGGGAATTTGACCGAGTGATCAGCTAACTACAAACTCATCCTTGTAGGCTTTGGCTCACCAAGCTTAAGCTTCCTAAACAATGAATAGGGCATCAAGTTTTTAAACAAATATAAAAACTTACCGAAGTGTTCTTGCTCCTTATCTTTTTTTAAACGACCCGGATATGGAATTGGAGGCTTGTAAGGCTGAACTGTCGATATCTTGGCCTTTCTTAGATCTTCTTCCTTATCAGCTCCTTGTCCTTACCCTGTGAAGTAGCTTGATCCTTTTTAGCATCCTTGTCTTCTCTAACCTCAACCGTTTTTTTCCTAGACAACCCTTGGCACTCCTAGTGTCAAAATGCAATTCCCTTCACTCCCTAAGGGCCACCGCCTTCACCTGCTCCCTCAGATTAGGTTTCGTGTTCCCAGGTAAGGGCCCTTGTGGTTTTCTCTGAAACATTTTTGCAATCTGACCCACATGGTTTTCTAAATTATGGATGGAAGCCTCATGATTTCTTAAAGCAGCACTTGTTGCTTGCATGGCGCTGCTCTGAGGTTTGAATGAACTTGGAAATCATATCCTCCAGGTTAGACTTCTTTTCAATAAAAGGTGGTGGAGGAGGCCTTTGGAGTCCAGGTGTAGGTGCATTACCCTAAGGAATTGGTGGATTACTCCATGAAAAATTAGGGTGATTGCGCTAACCTAGATTATATGTGTTGCTGTAAGGGTTGTTCTGAGATCGCACAGGATTGCTAACATAATCAACTTGCTCATATAATCATGAACCACTATGCGATTGATTAATCAATTGGAAATATTGGGGTGATCAGATATTGCCATCCCATCAACCTTTTGGCTAAAGCATCAACCTTTGCTATAAGGGTGGTCATCATTTCAACTTCATAGATCCCTACTGCTCTTTGCCTTGTCCTGCCATTACCCCACTGATGGTTATTTTTTGCCATTTTTTCAAACAATTGTAGCGATTCCTCAGGAGTCTTCACATTAAGTGTACCATCATGCAACAGCATCAATGGTTTGTCGAGTTAAGTAATCGAGCCGTTATAGATAGGTAGATACCTGCAACCAATTGGGCATCTGATGATGTGGGCACCGCCTGAGTAAGTCCTTAAACCTTAGACCATGATTCATGAAGAGGTTCATTATCCATCTGAGTAAACGACGTGATATCATTTCTCAGTTTGGCAGTTTTGGAAGGTGGGAAGTAGTAGTCCAAGAATGTTTTTCGCCAACTGGGCCTAGGTCGTGATGGAATTCTGATCTAAAGAACTGAACCACTGCCTTGCTTTTCCCCTCAATGTGAAAGGAAAAAGACGCAATTTCAAAGCTTCATCTGTCACTCCATTCTGTTTAACTGTTTCACAGATGTCTAGAAACATCTAGATGTGAGCATGGGGAATCCTCATTAGCTAAAACCATTGAACTGGCATTGATTATGGATCATGTTCATTGTAGAGGCTTTAACTTCAAAATTGTTGGCATCTATTGCAGGTCTAACTATACAAGATCCCATGCTATCCAATGTAGGTCTGGCACAATCAACCATTGTTCGGCATTGATTTGCCATTACTGCAACTGAATTCTTATCCTCACTAAATTGCAATTCCTCTTCACCTAATTACTGAGTTTCAAAAACTGGATTTCCCGCAGCTTGTTTAAAGGCACTCCTCAACCTTCTTCTGGATTTCTGCTCAATCTTTGGGTCAAAAGCAAGAAGTTAGACGAAGAGCTCCTTGTCTAAACTACAAAGAAAATCAAGGGAAAATTAGTTACCTCTAAAAGAGTGAATGTAAACACAACAATACTAAGAATAAATGGTTAAAGTAGTCAGCGTTGAGCTTTTTTAATATCGTCCATCCCCGGTAGCGGTGCCAAAAAACTTGGTGTGATCGTAATCTCACAAATTTAAAATCCCTTTCTACGACTCTTGTTACAATCAATAAGGCAAGTGCACCTATCGATTGTAATAGTATAGATTTGTGTTCAAGTATCGTTTCCTCAAGGATCAGCAAGTACCAATAATAACTCTAAACCGACTATCTAATCGCACAAATTCGAGAGATTCAACTTAAATTAAAAAACACTTAACAAAATCTAAAGCAATTAAAACTAACACAATAAATTAAAATCACTAATTTAATACTTGAGAACATACCCTACCCTTACTACTCCTCTAATTATCATGTAACTTTACCCTTTTTATAAATCAATTTCAAACAGTGGTTATCTCTGAACTGCAGAGTATCTAACACTAAGCCAATGTTCTTCCCAGATTCAATAGCTCCTAACCCTAATCGCATTGATAAAGATTCCTCTTTTATCAAAAATCGATTAGAATTGCATTAACACTCTTGAACCCTCAATTAGATCAAATTATCTAATTTAATCTAATACGAAAAATTCATGTTCTCTATCCTTAGATTACATACGAATTCCTTTATTCATGTAACATCTATTCAAACAAGAGATTTTCTAATCATCTTCTAAGAAATCAATGTAAATTCATTGTTGACCATACATCAAATTAACAAAACACAACGAATAACATGAATAAACTCAAAGATTTCCTTTCTTCGTGTTTTTTTGTTTGATCTCAATCCAAGTTGATATCTTCTCTCAAATAGTGGTCCTCAGTCCTGAAACTGAAATATTTGTTTCTTTTAAGTATTAAAACTCTTTAAAATAACATCAATTTATTACATATACCACTAGAATTCATCAGAAATACAAGTGTTAATTTGTACTTATCAT
>JBBMOL010001997.1:0-29813 GCA_037954665.1 Laguncularia racemosa
TTTTTTTTTTCATTTTAGGGGGTTGACCCGAATGGGTGCCTACGTACCTGCTACTCAAGATCAAACAAGCCGTAGTTCGCTTTTTTTCGATAATCTTAAGTTTGTTAATGAATTTTAATTCTTGCAAACTCTTTTGGTTTTACGTTCTTAACATCTTTGGGATTTTTCTAAAAATTCTAAGCCTAAACTTTGAATTTGATTTTTTTGAAAATGATTTTGGGGGAAAACATCTATTTGAGTTTATTCGAAGAAAAGGATTTCTAAGTGTTAAAACTTATTTTTACGATTCTTTTATAATTCTTTTGAATTTTTTTTATGATTTTTGTGATTTTCATGATTTTTGTGATTTTTATAAGTTTTGTAAGTTTTTCATGATTTTTGTGATTTTTTTATAAGTTTTGTAAGTTTTTCATGATTTTTATAATTTATATATTTTTTGTTGAAAATTTTATCTTAAGTTTTTTTCTATCCTATTTGAAATTTAAAATTTTATTATTATTTTTTTTCTAATATTTCTATTATTTTTCTTCATTTTTATTATTTTTATTTATTTTTTTCTTATTTCCTATTTTCTTTTTCTATTTTCTACATTATTAAATCCTAGAAAAATACAATTCCTTACATTTTCCTATTTATCGACAATATTAAATAAATAAATGGCTAACAATATAATAAATAATAAAATAAATTCAACATAAACAAATAAACAAAATAATAAAATAAATAATAATAAAAAATCTGGAAAACCGACTTACCTGGATCCGGATCGGTGCGCGGGTCGGGTCGAATCGGTCGGACACGGCGGCGGTATTGGCTCGTTCACGGCGTTCCGGCGGTCGTTTGCGGCGGGTGAATGGTCGATAATCCTAGCTTCTCGAGGGTGCTGAGTTGATGGTGGTGGCGGTTTTACTCCCAGAACGTCTCCTTGCGGTGGTTTGAACTCCGATCGGCGGTCACGGCTTCAAGCTCCTCCGACGTACTCCGATTCGCTCCTTTCTCTCTCTTTCTCTCACTTTTTCTTCCTGTTCCAGCTTCCTCTTGTTCTCATCTATTTATAGGAACCTCGAACTCCTCTTGGATAAGCTCGAATCGGCCGATTTAGATAAACCATATTTTTCCGTTCTTAGATTTGATTTTATCCAATCCATTTGATACCGATTTGTTGTAATCTTACCATTTATCTGGATAATTCGGTCTTGGATTTATTGAAATCTAAAAAGATTTGAAGAAATCCAGCAATTTCAGCCTTATCGGACTTTTGCCGGATTTTTCTCCGGCTGGGCTTGCGAAGAAGATGATCACGCGCGACGCGCGTGACTTCCCTCGGCCAATCACATGCTGCCACGTGGCAGCTCCAGGTGAAAGGCAAAAAAAAGTTTGCACAGAATGCTCGGGGGAGGATTCGAACCTACAACGTCTGGCCTCCACACGTTCCTCACGCACACACACGAGCCAGCTGAGCTGGCCCAATTTCCCGATTTTATTTACATCGCAAATTGTACATATGCGATGCAATTTTTTATTTTTTTGTATTTTTTGAAATTTCAAAATTTGTAAAAATTGTTTATTATTTATTATTGCCATTCCTGAAATCATTTTTCAAAATTGAAGTGTTTTCCTATTTTTTTTATTTTTTGAACATTTTCATTATTTATGGAAAATTAGGAAAAATTGGGAAAAATTAGGAAAAATTGAAAATTGATTATTATCGAGAATTGTTGATTCCGAGGGCAAAAATGGGGTGTTTACAATATGCACAACCTTAAAACCAAAAAGTAGCATCATCTAAATGTTATTATTGTTATATAGTCCCACTGATTACGACCCAACTATATTGTATTACCTATCGAGTCCCATAAACCTTAAACAACTCAAATATACCTTTTTCTAGTTTCATTGCTCATTATTCAAGGTGATTCCACTTATCAACTACCCGTCGAGTTATCCTCGATGGCATAAGCACCTAATCTACCTTATCATTTGTGGTTATATTACTACAACTATAATCTTGATCCAGGGGTATGATTTGTTGACTTAAGTGACCAAACACATATAACACACAATTAGTTTAGTGAGTTTAATTATTAGATGGGTTGATTTAGTTTTACTATAGTATGCAACATGCATGTTACTGCATACTTAAAAGGCTAAAGACACCCAAAGTTGAAGGTGTCTCCAATGATTACAATCATTTAATTATTATGCAATTGAAAACAAAGATTATAGGTTTTTAATTTAAACTTAGATAATTAAATATTAATATTATCATTATGGGTTTGTTATTGGCTTCTATTGAGCTAAGGTCTATATTAGTTGTGTGCAAAAAAAGGGTATAAGGGCCGAATTTAAACTTTTGATTACAATTAGGCTCATTCATTATTTAAGGCTCATTAATTTAATTAATTTACGTTGTTATACTTGTTAATTATCAATTTAACCATCTAATTCTATTAGTCCTTAATTTAGAACTCTTTGGGGTCAAGCCCATTGGGCCATAGCCTAGACTAATCCTAGGCCTTTTATTTAATTTCAAGTTCTTAATTATTTATTTCACTAAGGCTTGTAAAAAGAGCATTAGGTCTTGAGAGGAAACTAGGCTCGATTCGTTTGGAATTGAGCCCACCAAGTTGAATAGTGATTAATTAAGTTAATTATTAATTAATTAAGCTAATTAATAATATTAATTAAGGTAATATGATTAATCATTCAAGCTAACTACTTAAATAAATAAATAAATTTAATTGGGTCAATTATATATAACCCATTCATTTAGGCATGTTTATGTTTATTATACTTAGTTTTATTTAACCTATGCCCACTACTACTTATTTTACTTTTTATGCTCATTTTAGGCCCATTTAGGTTTACTATGTCTAAGTTATGCTCAATTTAGGCCCATTTAGGTTTAATGTGTTTAATTTATTTAGTTCAAGCATAATTAATTATTTTATGCCTACTACTACGTTTAATTAACTTAGTTAATCATATCAATTAAAGGTAATCATTTAGTTAATCAACTTAATTATTTAATTCAAATGAGTTATATTTACCTAAGCCCTTTAAGTTTATAAGGCTCAAATTATCTAACCTAATTTCATTAAATTCCTTAAACCCATTTAAGTTATTTTACCCATCATTCTCAATCTAGGCCCATTAAGGTTCCATTACGTCTTGGTGGTCATTACTTAAGCTCGATTTCATTTGTTATGTCTAATTTAATTTTATTTATTAAGTTTAAGACTCCATTACATTTAAGGCTTGTAATAGATGTCTTATCGAATTAAAGCACATTTAAGTTATAGATCTTAAAGAGAAAATGAGCCTAACTAATTTTAGAATTGAGTCTGTTAGGCTTAATTAGTTTAATTACGATTAACCATGAATTAACTCTACAATTTACTTGACTAAGTTGATGAATCAAACTAATTACACAAGGTAATTAATCGATCATTCTAGGCCCAAAAGATTTAAGGTATCACTTAATATCTAAATCTTGTTATTTTTTTAACTTAAGCCTATATGGGTTATGGGCTCAAGAAGGAAAAATGAGCTTAACTATTTTGAGTTAAGTTGGGCCCATTAAAATATTTAATTAATAAGCCCAATTAAATATATTAGGGTTCATTATCTAAGTTAATTTACTCTTTAATTATGTTAATTTAATTAGGCCCAATTACTTAAGAGTTTTATAAAATTTAAGAGAATCGACTATGATGAAAACGAGCCTAACTAATTTTGGAATTGAGTCTGTTAGGCTTAATTAGTTTGATTACTATTAACTACTGAGTTAACTTTACAATTTACTTGACCAAGTTGATGAATCAAACTAATTACCCAGGACAATTAATTAATCATTCTAGGCCCAGAAGATTTAAGGTATCACCTAATATCTATATGGGTTATGGGCTCAAGAATGAAAAATGGGCTTAACTATTTTAAGTTAAGTCGGGCCCATTAAAAATATTAATTTACTCTTTAACTATGTTAATTTAATTAGGCCTAATTACTTAAGAGTTTTATAAAATGTAAGAGAACCAACTATGGGTTAAGATAGGCTCTAGATGGGCCCATTTTAGATGATAGGCTAGGTTAGGAGCTGATTGAGCCAATTCATATAGAAGCCCATTTATAAATTGTTTTTATTATTTATTTAGTCCTTCATTATATCTATTTATCCATTCCTTTCTAAAAATCAAAATTTTATTAATAAACACCTCCCTAGCACTTGAAGACTATCAAGAAGGATTAAACAAGTTGTTTCACCAACTTTGGTTCCAAATTCAATTCCAAAACTAGGATGTGTGTGCTTTGATTATGAAGTTTTTTATTATAAAAAAGAGTTCAAGCACTAAAAATCCATTTGAAAACATTTTCATCTTAAATCTTGTGAAAACCGCATTTTTGACGAATTTTGATGAGCAAAACGAATAAAAAAAGGTGTTCTTAATAAGAACATTTTGAATGTTCTCAAAAATATCCAAGGACACCTTAAATTTCAAAATAATTTTCTTGAAAATAATAAACACTTGTTCAATTTTGAGAGTGATTAAAAATCAAGCAACAAGCTTAGTAAGTTATTATTATGCATCAAGATCCTTCAAGAAGCTATAAAGCATCGTCTACATTTATCAAAATATTAATAAAATGCTGGAACTTGTTGGAAATTAACCAAACTTAACCATATTCAAGCATAGAGGTATGCAAATAGGTTGGAGCCCATGGGCCAATCCGTTTAACCCATTTTTAAGATGGGTTTAGATTGAGTTTTTCAACCCCATTTAAGAAGTGGGCTAAATAAGCCTGGCCCGTTTATCTATAGGTTAAAGTGGATTTAACCTGTAACAAGCCAAGTTGGCCCACTTACCCAAAGACCTAAAAAAAAAAAAAGTAGTCAAAACTTGGCAGTAAATTTTGGCTCGTTTAACTTACTAACTCGCATAAGCTAGGCTAGGTCTGTAAATTTTGGCTCGGTTAACCCATGGGCTAAAGTAAGATTGGCCATATTAGCTCGTTTAATTCACTTGCACACCTCTATTCAAGCATTTATGTACGAAGATTGTAACTTCAAGTAAGTATGACAACATATAATCATCATATAGCAAAAAATTTCACCATTTAACTTTAGTATCATCATTCTATACATCAAAATGGCACATTACATATTGAATACTCGCTGGAAAATTACGCACATTTATGAAATTTAATCCTATCTAAGGTTTTATGCATAAAAATTAAAACTCCAGGCCCCTAAATGAACATAATAGGATCATACTACAATTTTAGCATCATGTCTCATCATTAAACCTCAAAATCATCACGTACATCATCATAAATGTCTCAAACCAAAAAAATCCTTCACTTATCTAATATTTATAAAGCCAAAATTTTTAAAAGGCAAGATCAACAACCTATCCTATTTACTAAAACATGTTAAACATATAATTAAGCATGATAATTTAACTTCTAAATTACATTCTAATAAATAAATTAGCTAATTAATCACCATTTAAACATAGTATTAAACTTAAATCACAAACCAAACAATTTCAAGCAAGGAAAACACCATTGGTTTTTTTTTTTTTATGTGGGAAGGTGGTGTGGGTAAGGGAAGTGGCGTGAAGGAAAAGAGAACTAAACCAATTATTTGTCCTAAATCAAATTTTTATTATAATAAACTCTATGTAAGATCTTCATCAACATGTTGAACATCTCCATAACACTTTTTTTTGTCATCAAATCATCAAGAAAATACATGGAATCCATCATTAAGCATTGGCACCAACATTAAACCTTTTTACAACCAAACTTTTTACCCAACAAAATACTTAAACTCCTTCAATACCTCATGTAAGCATAGATTAAGATCTTATCTCTTAAAGGCGAACGCCTAAACCCTAGTATCAACACTATGATACCACTTACAAGCTCACTGAGGGGATTTTCTTCCTCTTTAAAGTATATCTCTAACACCAGACAACTTTAGTTGGCGCTAATCGTCAAGATTACCACCAAAGTTATTGAACCAACTAAAAGATGGGAAATACTTACTCTTATCACTAAAAGCTCTATGCTAAACATGCTTGATCCTCAAAAAGTTTTTCTCTTGATTTTTGACCTAGTTAATAAGATACAAATAAGCTAGATTGGTGAGTATATTAGTAGAAAATATGGTTTTAGTAAAAGGGGTCACACTTCAAAACATTGTTTGGTTTGTATAGACTTAAAATTTGACATTTCTTATGAAAATCAGGCATATTGATAAGGTGGTCATTTTGGGAGAAAAAAGAAATTGTCCTAAACTATGGAAGATCCTTTTTAACTAAACTTTGAAAAAAAACTTTTTCATCTTAATTCAAGTTTTCAACATTTTGATACTCCTTTTTAAGTGTTCAAGAACTTTCTTTTTATAAAAACCATCATAATTTAGGTGAGGATAAATGAGTCATTTTGAAAAAATCAATCATATTAAAATTTTATCATAGCTATGAAAACCAAACCAAAGGATGAGGTCCCCTTCCCATGCCCCTTTAGTCTATACCACTTCTTTGAGCATTGCATTTAAATGCAACCTAACCCATAAAATTTAAAACCTTACCCCCAATCACCAACCCTTTAAAACCCAAACCCTACTTTAGAAAGTAGGCGATTAGTGCTTATCAAGTTTTCTCATCAAGTAGCTTAGAAAAAACCCAATTCTACTTTTTTTGTCCTCACTTGCCAAGGGGTTTGCACGGTCATGCATAAAATGAGACCCGTCCAATAGTTGACAATAAACGCTTTTTAAAAATTTTTTACATGTCCTTTACTTTTTTACCCTTTTGGGGTGTACTATGATTATTAATTATCATTTTGAAATGTACTCTTTTTTTATCTTGTTTTGTCCCTTTAAACCCCATAGCTTAACAAATAGCCTCTTGTCCCAAACCCCATAATTAATGAAAACTTTTTTATTGGAAATTTTTACCCTAAATTGTAAGTTTTCTCTACCTTACCTTCCCTTATTAACCTTTAGCAAGGTTTGTAGCAAGAATTCTAGTTTTTCTACCTTGTGTCATATTAAGGTAGGAATTAGATCGTGTTCCTATTTTGTAGTGTGTTTATCCAGCAAGCATAATTTTTTAGCTAAACCTATTGATAAAAACTTCATTTTTTTTTTTATATTTGGAAAAAACCACCCAATATGTTTTGGGAGGTTGTCTCCTGGATCTTTCCTCTTAGGCACATCAAGTTGTAGTCTTTCTGTCTATTTTACTTGCAATGTATTCCTAGTCTTTTATCGTGGGATGTTTCAAATTTTTCAAATAAGGTAGCGATTACTAAGGAAAGGTAATGCAATGTAGACGGGAGTAAACACAAGGAAACTATATTGAAAAAAATTTTTGTGATATAATTTTATTAAAGATGCTGTTTTAATTTTTAAAATGTAGTTACATAATAAAAACCAATAAAACCTATTAAGAAAAAACCCCTTTTGATCATATCCCATTTATTTTGTTGAATGAAGTCTTCGCATAGAAAAATTGGTAGCTATAAAAAAAAAAACCTAAAAGATGAAACGAAGTATTCAAAATGAAATCATACTATCTCGTTTTTAAATCAGAGAAGGCTTCTATAATATGCCCCCTATAAACTTAAGCTAAAACATTCATTGCACTTGAATTTCTTAAATTGCTTAAACTTTTCCTAATGAAGCAAAAAAGGGTCAAACAACTCGTAGTCTACAATTAATTTTAATATAAAGAAACCAATTAAAATATAACATTTTCCAAATTTAAGTGCATAGAAAGACTCTAATTCTTAGTATGTATAGAATCCAATAAAATATAACATTTTCCAAATTTAAGTGCATAGAAAGATTAGTGGCTTCAACTACACTCGAAAGTGCAGACTCTATTATTTTCACTATCATAACTTTAAATTAAAAAATTAAGCTCTAACTTGTTGTCGAGTCTAATTTCTGAATTCCCATTCCTAATCCGATCTAGACTAGACCCTATGCTCATCTAATATAGATCATCGACTTGAGTTAGGAATTTCGTTTGATTTTTGGAGTCGCCACCCAACTGTTGTTAGGAAATATTGAATTAAGACAAAGGAGCGGTTTAGTCTTAATTTTGGACCACTAGTTGTCGTTATTTCCTCTCTCGTTTTGTGAAAAGGGGAAAAAGGGGGAAACCAGAGTTTCTAAGTCCGGGAGGCTAACCTATTAAAACCTTTAGGGTTACCCCCTAATCTCCTGAAATTGTTCCTCTTTAGAAATGTGTTTTTATTGTGTTTCTGTTACTTTATTTTTTTTGAATTATTTTAAGAAAATGATTTTTTATTTCATTTTATGGTTGGCCCGGATGGGTGCCTACGTACCTACTACCGGGATCAAACAAGTCATATTCCTTTTCTGAAAACTTAAGTTGGTTTGTGAATTTTAATTTATGAAACCTCTTTTAGTTTTATGTTTTTATTATTTTTGGGATTTTTCTAAAAAAACTTCTAAGCTTTGATTTTATTTTGAAAATGATTTTAGGGAAAATCATCAATTTTGGTTTATTTGAAGAAAATGATTTTTTAAGTCAAAAACTCTTTTTTTATGATTCTTTTAAAATTTTTTAAATTTTTTTATGATTTTAATGATTTTTTGTTATTTTTGTGATTTCTGAGAATTTTGGGGATTTTTGTGATTTTGGGAATTTTCTATCCTATTTTGACATCTAAAATTTTTATTATTATTTTCCTAATGTTTTTTTATTATTTTTCTATATTTTATTATTATTTTTTATTTTTTTATTTATCTATTTATTATTTTATTTATTAATTTTTTCTACATTATTAAATTCTAGAAAAATCTAATTTCTACATTTCCCTATTAAAAATAAAACATAAACAAATAAATAAATAACTAACAAAAAATTTAAAATTAATTTAAATTAATTCAGAATAAATAAATAAATAAATAATTGGGAAAAATCTGACTTACCTGGATCCGGGTCGGTGCGCGGGTCGGTCGAATCGGTCGGGGCAACCCGGGCACGGCGGCGGGGAAGGCCGTTCACGGCGTTCCGGCGGCCTCTTGCAGCGGGTGAGGTATCGAATCCTAGCTTCTCGAGGTTGCTGAATCCAATGGGGGCGGGGGTTTCTCCTGAACTCTCCTTGGGGTGGTTTTACTCCGGTTGGTGGTTTGGCTTCAAGCTTCTCCCGCACCCCAAATTCCTCCTTTCTCCCCTCTTTCTCTCACTTGTGATTGGTTTTGGCTTCCCCCCTTCGATTCCTATTATAGACATTTGAAACCAGGATAACTCGTTTTTTCTCCGATTGAAGTTTACGGATTTGGGTTAAAAAACCCCAACTCCGTTTGTGTAAATCCTTTGATTTTTATAATTTGTTTCCCAATTTAGATAATTTTTATCTTATTATTTGAAGACTTTTGGGATTTGGCAAAAAACAAAATCAAACGGCCGAAAAAACAATTTTTCCTTCCGCCGGCGATCTCGGCTCGGGGTAGGAACATCACGCGCCCACACGTGCGCTTCCCCAGCCAATAAATCCCCCACGTGCCGGGGGTAAATGAAAAATTCGCAAAACGGGAAACGTTTCCCCCCGGTTTCCCGAACCCTGACCGAGCCCCCCGTGCGCGCCTAGCCATGGTCCAGACCAGCTGGGCAGCCCTTTTTTCCTGATTTTTTTTTATCGCAAATTGCATATAGAAATGCGATTTTTTTTTTTTGATTTTTTTGAAATTAAAAAATTTTTGTAAAAATGATTTATTATTCATTTTTGCCATTTCTGAAATCATTTTTCAAAATTGATTTTTTTTCCTATTTTTTTTTTATTTTTGAATATTTTTTTTATTTATGCAAATTTAGGGAAAAATTTGGGAAAAAAAAAAAAAAAATTGAAATTATTATTGGGATTCCTGGGCAAAGGGGGGTGTTTAAGCTGCCCCTCTTTGTATAAAGTTTGAAAAATTTGACTAAAAGAAAAAAAAGAAAAGACGCCTTTTTTGGGCCTTTTTAATAGGTTTTGGTAGGAAAACTCCATGAGCTAATAATCCCACGATTTAAAGGCCAAAAATTTTAAACGATGTTCCCCCCCAAAAAATGCTTTAGGGTGACTAATTGGCAAGGGCAGTCCCATCATTGGTAGGAGTATGAAAAAATGATGAAGGAAGCGCTTACAGACTTGAAACCTTGAAAGAAATTTTTGGGAAGGCCCTTATGAGTGGACCTGCAACAAAGCGTCTTGTTAGACGGCAACTTTTTGAAAGAATTTTTTCCAAAAAAGTGCCCCAGAGCTGATTAATCGAAAGGTTTGGGAAAAAGTGCCCCCATGGCTTTTAACCTTGATTTGGAATGCCCAGGAAGTGCCCCCTATAAGCTAACCTTAGGTAGTTTTTTGGGAAAAGGCCCCCTAGGCTAAAAAAATTTTGATGGGATTTCTCAAAAGTGCCCCTAGGGCTCCCCATGAAACTTTTTTTAGGAAAGTGCCCCATATAGGCTACAAACCGGGAAATTTAAAAACTTGTCTCAAAATGACCCCTAGGGGCAAACCATGGAAAGATTTTTGGGAAAGTGCCCCAACGGGCTGACAAACCCTGGAATAAATTTGCTCAAAAGTGCCCCTAGGGGCTGACTAACCTTTGTTTGGGACTCGCCCAAAAAGTGCCCCCTATGGGCTGACCATAAAAAAAAGGGTTTTTTTAAAAAAGTGCCCCCCTATGGCTACTAACCTAGATTGGACTTGCCCCTAAAAAAGTCCCCCCTATGGCTACCATGAGAACAAAGTTTTTGGGAAAGCCCCCTTGGGCTAAAAACCGGGATTGGACTTGTCCAAAAG
Source organism: Laguncularia racemosa (assembly GCA_037954665.1). NCBI lineage: Eukaryota > Viridiplantae > Streptophyta > Magnoliopsida > Myrtales > Combretaceae > Laguncularia > Laguncularia racemosa. The sequence goes on from JBBMOL010001997.1 coordinate 10,828, forward strand.
GCCCCCCTAGGGCGACCAGAGAACAATTTTTTTTAGAAAGTTCCCCTAGGGCTGCAAACCTGGATTGGATTTCTCAAAAATGCCCCCCCAGGGGCTGACCATGGGAAAAAGGGTTTTTGGGAAAAGTCCCCTATGAGCGAACTAACCCTTTGAATTAAATTTTTTCCTCAAAAAGTGCCCCTAGGGGCGACCAGGGAGATTTTTAAAAAAGTGCCCCCATTGGTGACAACCTAGGATTGAATTTCTCAAAAAGTGCCCCCTAGGGGCTGACCATGAAAAAAAGTTTAAGAAAGCCCCCCTATGGGCTGACTAACCAATTGAAAATGTACTAGAAAGGTCCCTTTTATAGACGACCTTGGAAGAGACGGGGGAAGTCCCCTTTTTGGGGCTACTACCCTTTAAAGGGGGAATGTTTAGAAAATCCCCACATGGCTGACTCATTTTGGCTTTTGAAAGTTTTTCTCCAGCCGAACAAATAGGGAAAAAAAGAAGATTTTATTTTAATATGTTTCCTTTAAATCGGGATAGCAACCAAACAAACAACCTTGGGGCGGGTTTTGTTTCTGCTTCATTTCTTCTTATCTTGACACGGGGGTCGATTTTTTTGGGTTTGCTCCCTTTCTTTAACACAACGCTCTTTTGACGGAATTTTACCATAATAACCCTCAGTTTTAATCCAAAAATAGATAGGATTTATCACAAACCTATTAAGTTTCATTATCATTTTATGTTTATTTTCTTTGTGAAAATGGTGGGTAATGTGTTTAAGGATTTTTGTTAGGGGCAATTGATTGGATAATTACCATTCAGGGATTTTAACTTTGCTTGTAAAAAGAAAAAACTTGACTCAAAAAATTTACACCGAACATTGGTTTTTCATAAACTTTGGCAAAATTTAAAACCCCTTTGCCAAAGGGAGGGACATTTTACAGCATCGTGAAATGGGGCTCTAAATTCGGGCCCACCATCTATTTAATATCAAAGCCCCCTACAAAACCCTTTTTTTCACCACATAGGGGCCTTCATATTTGGGGGGGAAATTTTTCCTCTGGAGTTTTGACATTCGGGGAACCTCCTTAACACCAGATCCCCCTCTTTAAAAGTACCGAGGCCTACTTCTTAATAAAGCTCGGCCATTCTTTTTTTGGAACACTGGCCATGACATAAGCGGTAAGTCCCCTTTCACAATCAGATTCAGCGATCAACCCTCTTCTTTACCCAGTCTATGGGGTTAACTGAGTTTCTGCGGGATTCAAATGATGGATCTCAACTTCAACGGGTGCACGCCCTGTACCTATCCCAAATGAGTAGGGCTAGCCCCGTAGATGTTTCTTATTGAAGTCCTGTAAGCCATGAGAGCAAAGGGAAACATTTCATGCCAATTTTTTGTAAGTTGTTGCATTTTCTCATGTTTTTTTTAATTTTTTTGTTAGCTCTTCTACGCCCCGTTCATTGGGCGGTAGGGAGTTGAATTTCGGGTTTATGTGGAATTGTTGACATAAACCTCACTTTGTTTTTAAAGATTGGTACCGTGTGGGGGTGGATGATGGACTCGGGAACTCCGTAACGACTATTATTCCCTTTTAAGAAGCAACTATTCCCCCTTTTTGACATTGGCGTATGATGAAGTTTCTACCCCCTTGTGAATAATCGATCGCCCCAATAAACTGGGGCCCTTTTTGGATGCTTTTGGGAGGATAGGCCAAAATTATGTCGATTCCCCACATGGAGAAGGGCCCAGGTCTGATAACAAATGTAGCTCTTTGGGTGGAGCATTGACCCGGGTTCGCATAGACTTGACAAAAATTAGGTTTACATATTTTTCAATCTGATTCCATAGTCAACCCAATATTTATCAAAACCCTCATGATTTTCGGCAACCAGTAGCCTTTCAATAAGGTCTACATACCCTTATGTACTTCTTTATCATTTGCACTTCTCTTTCCACACATCCAACAGGGGGATCAATGACTCTTTTAAAGTTGGCCCCACTTAAAGAAAGGTTTTGCAAACCTTTAGTGTTCTTTGTCATTCTTGTTACCTTTTCCCGGGTATTTCCCTTTCTTGAAAAAGGGTCTTGATATCGTGATACCGGGGTTTTTATCTTGTATCTTTTAAATTTTTAAACAGTAGGGGGGCCCCTTTTTCGATGTTAATGGTTAACTTCGGCCCTCCTGTTACTGATCATAGATGCAGTGTGGCTAGGGCATTGCAAACTGATTGAGTTCCGGATGATGTGAAAGTGATTGCCTTAAATTTCTTCAACTAGCTCTGTCAAGTTTTGGGAGGGTACGGTACCATTTTGGGGGTCTTTATCTTGACCCCCCTTGTCTTAGTAAATGACGACGAATCCCCAATACTTCAAAATTCCGGGGATTCCCATTTCGGGCTTTTTTGGGGCCCAAGAATACAGCTTCATATTCTGCGTATTTTGGGAAAAGGGAAATGAAAGTCTCGTCGCTGGGGGGAAATTCTGTCGTTCGGGATATCAAAACTCCCCTAACCCCACAACCGAATACATTAGCGCTCCATCGAAAAACATTTTCCTTTTTGGGGTTCTGCTCTGTCCAAAGTTTTTTCCTACCGGCCACTTCCACGAAAAATATTCTCATCCAAATTTTGAGCCTTATTTCTTGGGATCTGTCTCGACAGGGTTTTTCCGCCAACGGGTGGGCTAAAGCTTCCCCTTTCACGAGTTCTGATTTACGTAGTATTCAAACTGGGAAAAGAGCTTTTGCCACTTAGAGATTCCCCTATCAAGGGTTTCTCTCCCAAGTATTTAAAGGGGATCATGTCTTTTTTACAGTTCAATAGGGGTAAAAAGGGGTATTCCCTTAGTCAGCATACCTAATTAAAGCACAACACGTCTTCTCCACCTCTGAGTACCTCTTTTCCCCCATCTGGAATTTCTTGCTCAATAAAAATGGAAGTTCTTTTCCCCTCTTCATCTTTCTCCCCCCAAATCTCCATGGATTCAGGATAAGTGGGGTAAAAAAATAAGGGCTTTCCTTGTTTCGGACTATCAAGACCGGGGGTTTTTGTAAGATAGTTTTTGTTTTTTTCGAATCCCCTTTTGCTTTCGCCCCCTCCCATTTCTTTTGTGGGTTCTTCCAACAACGAAAAATGCCGGATTTGTCGTGAGCTGTGAGATAAAACGAGCTATGAAATTTTAATCTTCCAGTAAGCTTTTTTATTTCTTTAAGGGAGCGTGGGGACGGTAATTCTAAAGGACTTTACTTTCAGGGAAATTTTAATCCCTTCCTGGCTTATACAAACCTTAACAATTTCCTCGTTGTGCCCCGAAAGTACATTTTTCGGGGTTCAACTTGACTGGAATTTTCCAGTCTTTAAACAATTTTCTAAAGTATCTATATGGTTTTCTCCTTTTTTTGGTTTTGGGCGATCTTCGTCGACATATACTTCAACCCTCGTGCACATACGTGAATATAGCGACCAAAAGCTCTCTGATACTCGCCCCAGCGTTCTTCAAACCGAAAGGCATGACTTATAACAAAAGTTCCCCATGTTGTATGAAAGTCTTTTTTGGTTTTTTTTCTTCAGCCTTTTTTATTTGATTATATCCTGAGAAACCGTCCAAAAGGGAAAAAAGATGGTTTCCCCATATTGTCTACTAAAACATAAAATGTGAGGTGGGGGGAATTTTTCCTTTGGCGTGGTTTGGGTTTTAAGTCCTGAAAGTCACGCATACGCGTACTTTTCCATTCTTTTCATGACAGGGACTACTTTTGCTCCCCACTCTAGGTATTTTGGATACTTCAATAACCCTATTCTAGCATTTTTTGACTTCTCTTTGATTTTCAGTAAGTTTGGGCCCCAAAATTTTCTCAGTTTTTTTTTTTAGGTTTGACATTTTCCCTTGGTGAGAACCGTGAATCTATTGACTGGCCCAAAGCCCTAGCATGCACCATACACCAGCAAACACTCGCATTTTCCTTTAAATAGCTCGTTATCTCACTTTTTTTGCTCAGCATTAAAACTGTCCCAATTTTTGGGGTTTTGGGGTTTTTCCATGCTTCCTAATTACTGTCCCACAGGCTCGTCGATCGAGATTCCCCTTTGTTCATGTTTTACCCAAATTTTTTTGTATTTTTTCGTGGTCAAAATACGCCTTCAAAAACTGACCCAGCAGCGTTAGAAACGATATCAGCGTTTTACTTTCACCTACCGAAATACCCCTGATTTTCGATGGTAGGGATCAGAAAAAAGAAAGCAATATATATGAAAAAAAAAAACAAACGTAATTGAACTTGATAAAGAGTCCAAAAAATTTTTGTTTAATAATTTTTCTCAAACCTTGAGCTAACCACGCACGATAATAAAAAAACCCAATTGTTGAGAGTGGGATGTTGGTTAACGGCGGGAGTTGTTTTCCCCTTGCGTCTCCTTTTCTTTTATCCGAAGCTTTTAAACTTTTTTGCCTTGGGAAAAGATTGTTGGAGAGGGGGATCACATCTGGGTCGGTCACTTCTCCCTTATCTGCCTTTGGCCCTTTTTTTTTCGCCTTCTGCACCGTAGGAATGTACCTTATCTAAACGCCCAGCTGCCCCTCTTTAAACGACGGCCCTCCTTGCGGGGTCACCAGTTTACTTCATTGAAAATTTTTCAACCCCAGGTTTCTGAATTTTCGCCCGATAAAAGGGTAGCGGTCTCTTGTTAGGCAAAACCTGCTCGCCCGATAGTGACCACTCCCCCGTTTTTTGAATTTGACCCTTGGGGGAGACAAAGGGGATGGCTCCAACGGATGTTCCAAGGCGTCCCAAAGCAAATTTAAAAGATTTTGGATATCGAGGACCTGGAAAGAGAGTGGAATGTTTGTGGCCCAAATTTCCACCGGTAGCTCACCTCCCCTTTTAGTCTTTTTTGGGACCCGTCAAAAGCTCTACCACTGGGGAGCGGGTTTTAAATTACTTGGACGACCCCCAAAAGTCGAGCGTTGAAGGCAAACGTTGAGGATGATCCGTTATCGATAAGTACCCGGGGGACAAGGGGGCATTGCACCCGACCACTACGAATAGTGGTTTGGGAGTTGGTCTCCCTCTTCCCCACTCTTCCGGAAAAAAGGTATTTGGCCATTTCAAAAAAGGGTCGCCACGTGACCCCAAATTTTTCTGTACGAACCTTCCGGACCTGAACTTTTTCAGCACTTTAAAGAGTGCTTCCCCGTGAGGTTCGAATGTTGTGAGAAGGCCATGAGGATATCTTGCGGGGAAATTATTTTAATTGTTCCATGACTTTTATTCACTGGCCTTAACCATCTTTGTGAACGCACAATCCCTCTTCCTCTTTTTCCCCTTTTTTTCCCCGGGGGTTCTTCGTCGGGCTCTAATACTTTGGATCATAAATCTCCCCCGAGCGGGGGATGCCTCCCCCCAAGGAGGTCGCTCTTTTCGAGGGCCCGATATCGAACTGCAGCCTTGTAATTTTCACCGTACGGGCAAATTTAAACATTCTTTTTCTTGGATTTACCTCGGTTGATTGCCCCCATAGCACTGATAAACCCGGGCTTCTGATGAGAGTTGATCATGTGGACAGTTTTTCCCCTCTTCCTTTGCCCGGTTGTCCTCCTTTTTAAACTCCGGGCCCCATCCCCTAGGTGGCCCTTGCTCATCGGGGTATAAGAAAAATTCACTAAACTGAAATCTCCCGTGATTCCCCCCAAAAGGGCCCACCTTAGGTCTCCAGCTGACCCCCTTCTTTAATGTGTTTTTTTGGAGTCTCTTCTGGAGCTTGGGGGGGTTGCTTTTTTTGTGGCTCGGGCTTCAGGCTTCTTTTGGGAAACCCACTCCTCAAATGTAATCATATTAATGGCGGGCCCGGATTGGGGGGGGTTGGTGTTGACATTGGTGCGGGGCGTTCACGAAATCCAATTATGATTTTCCCGCATCAATTTAAACTTAGATTTTTTTGTCGGAGCCTCCAGCACCTATCTATGGAATGCCCCCCCTGACCCATGGGTAGCACACTTGATTTGAGTCAAAGTTCTTGGGCTTGTACCGTCGTTGGGGGGTCTCGAAAATAACAAGTTTCACCCTAACCGACGAAAACTTGACTGAGGGGAGGGGATTGGAGTGAACTGCCTTGGGACCCTGCAGCCTGAGTTTACCCCTCTGGTTTGCTGGACTGGGGTACTCGGGGCTGAAATTTTAAACCGGTCCCGGGCCCTTTTTTTGCTTTTCCGGATAGACCGTGCAACAGGGACCTTTAGCTCTGTTTTCCCCACAGGCCTCTGTGTCGGTGTGCCCTAGGGCTCCATTGTTTGGAGCTACCGGGGGTGATGGCGTTTTCAACCAACCCCCCCGGGCCACCAACCGCAAAACTGGAGAGGGTTTTGGCCCACTAATTGAAAAATAGGTCTTTCCAGGGGAATTTTCAAATATGGATGTCAATTCCTTCTCTGACATCGGGTTGCTACCCTAGCGGCCTGGGCTTCCCCGCCGAACATACCTTGAACGACTCAGCATTCTCTCCGAGACTTCCCATCATTACAGAAGGGGCACTTCAATATTGAATTATATTGGGCATAAAACGCCCGGGCTAGCTTCTCCCAAGTGTTACAATGTTGAAGCCAGGTGGGCAACCAACCAGGCAGGGCCTGTGGGCTGTCTTGGAAGTTTGAAGCATAGCTGGTCGTATTACATACTTTCTCATTTTCCCCCGGGGGGTATAGCCTGGTTGCAATTTGGGCCCGGTCCCACATACTTTCGAACTCTGGGGGCTTGAACATCTCGGGTATCCTCTTCTCTGTTGCTGGAGGTTGGTGATTTCCCCTGTTTAAAACCGTCAGGGCCCTCAATGGTTCTCATCTTTTCATGAGCTGCTGAAGAGTCTTTCTCCATCTCCTTCCGCCTCTCTTCCCTCTCCCTTTTTTAGGTCATCAAGGTCGGCCCTGGTTTCCTTTTTCTCATATTCAAAGGTCGGTTTAAAGGGGGGAATTGACTCTTTATATTCCGGAGGGTGTCCCCCCCCCCCTGCTTTTCCCCCTTTCTGGCCCCCAAACTCTTCCTGGTTGGCGAGTGTTGCCAGGAGGCCGAGCTTTTTATTAAGAGGGAACCCGGGCAGCCCTTGTTGGGCCCCTTGTTCAGGGACATGATCCTAGATCCGAGGCAGCTTCAGCGTTGGTGTTGTTGGCGGTTGTCACTGCTGTTGGGCCATTTTTGCTCTTGAGCGGTGAGAACGGGCTTCGAGAGGTTTTGATTTTCTGGGAACTATTTTGATACCTGGGGTTCGCATTTTTGTTTTTTCTTTTTTGTGAATGAATGCAAAAAAATGAATGCAGTGTCACCATGCAAAAAAGTAAAAAGGGGTTGACAACTGCACAAAGTAAAATTAAAATTCACTTTTATTTAAATTAAAAATTCCGGGGTTCAAAAAAAAATATTCAAAAAAAATCTACTTCCTATTCTTTTTGTCTTCTGTTTTGGATTTTAACTTCCCACTAATGACGGCTTCTAGTTCCTTTTACTTTTGGGTTGGGACTTCTCTAATTGCCTTCTAAAGCCTTGTTCCTTTGGTCGGACTTTTAAACCCCTTCCCCGATGTCTTCTTACAATCTGCAATTTTTTTTAAAGTATAAACCCCCATTCGGGCCTTTAAATTGCTCCCGGGAATTTTTTGTCTCTGGTTTAATCTTGTCTGGTCTTGGGTGAGTGACGCGGAACCCATACGCCTTTCCCCCCTCGGGAACTTGGGGGTTACAAATTTTCTGGGGCTCGGTGCTTTCCCACTTCGCCCTCTAATTCCCCGAGGTCCACATTCGGGCTTTTAATTCGGCTTCCCAAAGGGTTTGACCCGCCACTTCACAAACTTCTCAAAATCTAAAAGGTTTTGGATCTTGATAATCAAAGGGAAATGCTTGTACGGGGCCGAAAACATTCTTATAGTGCCGACTGGGGGACCACTGAGTTTGGGGATATCCGATACATCCGCTGATTCTGTTAAAGGCACTGGTTGGGAAATTTCTCAGGTCAAGATGATTTTGTTATACAACTCCACCTGGGGTCCATAAAATACTTCGGGACGAAATTCCTAAGCGCCTACCCAACTGTGCGGAAGGTCGTCGGGACTTTACCTTTTTTTACACATGAATCCACCAGGTCCACCTTTGGGGAGGGTTTTTCCAAAAAAAGTTCAACCCAAAACACTGGTGGTTACAACCATATTACAGAAGGTTTTTTAGGCGGACGAAGGATCCCCTGGGCCTTTTTTCTTTAGGAATTTTAAAATTTCCCGGGTCTGTTCAGCCATAGAGCCGGGGTTAGGGGTTTCCCCGGGAAAGGGTCACCACTCGCAACCCTGTGTGAATATAGAAGGCCCAGTGGGGAACAAATGGTGGGAAAGGCTTCAAGAGAAACTTTACCCTTCTCTGTCTGTAATCTTGGGGGGCCCCCCTCAGGCGTCCCTTTTTATCCCCCTTTTCCTCTCGGGGGATGAACCAGCTTCTAAATCATCCATCCGTACAATTCCATTACAGTCGTCGGGGCTTTGTTGACTGCTGTCTAAGGGTGCTTAATAACTCTGAAGGACCGCGGCCCGCCTCAGTCTGGAATTTAGACTGACCCTTAGTGCTGAGCCGACAACTGGTATACCCTCCAAAGGGAGGGGTGATCTCATGCAGCCCGATAAAGAAAGCACGGGCCGATTTTCCCCTAATTGGAGCATGCCCGACTAAGGCAAATTCCCCTATCTTGTCAGTGGAGTATGGGGCCGATTTTTGCTGATAAAGGCCCCCTCCTCTGGGGGGGTACAAAGTAAACCATGGGCCCCAAAACCAATTTTGGGTCCAAAGGTTTTACACCCTTTTCTTGCGAGGAGAAAGGTTGACTGCACTGGGTAGCCATCATTTCAATAAAAATAGCCTATACAAAAAAACAAAAAAATATACAGGGAAATGGTCCTAAACCCAAGGGCAAAATAACAAACCATTTCATTGTCATTCAATTGCAAACCCCTTATGATTTATGTATGAATAGGTTGGTTCTAAATTGGGGTTTCCCCAGCTCATGGCCCCCCCCCATTTTCGAGAAATGGGTCTCAGGCCATATCGAAGCATAGGGTGGGGGACCAATCGGTCCCGAACGATGAAACAACTCACTTCGCCCGAAACCTACACAATGGCTCCCGTCTTGGTTTTCTAGGACGGGCCGGGGTTTTAAACCCATCTACTCACACAAACATATTATGATGCTGAACCCCCCCAAGAAAAAAAAACTAAAAAACTAACTAATTCCTGAAAGGGTTGCAAAAGAGTAAAAAGAATGAAACACATTTCTTTAAAAGAACAATTCGAAGATTCAGGTGGGAGCCTACTGGGAGGGGGCCCCAGTGATCGCCATCCTGTCGATCTAATTTCTGAATTCCCCTTCCTAACCCCTCAGACTAACCCTATACTCTCTAATATAATCCCCGACTTAATTAGAATTTCGTTTTTTTTTGGAGTCGCCACCCAATTGTTGTTGGGGAAAATTTAATTAAGACTAAATACGGGTTATTCCTAATTTGGACCACATCTCTTTTTTTCCTCTCTCGTTTTTTTTTGAAAAAAGGAAAAGGAAAACCCCAGTTTCAATCCGGAGGCTAACATATTAAAACCTTTTCGGGACCACATAATCTCCTGAAATTTTTTTTCTTTAGAAAGGTTTTTTTTGTGTTTCTGTTACTTTATGTTTTGAATTTTTTTAAAAAAAAATGTTTTTTTTTTTCATTTTAGGTGACCCGGGTGGGTCTTCTACTTGCTACTCATGACAAACAAGTTTTTGTTTGCTTTTTTGAAAACTTTAATTGGGTTTTTGAATTTAATTTATAAACTTCTTTTGTTTTTGTTTTATCATTTTTTGGATTTTTTTTTTTAAAAAAAATTCTAACTTTGATTTTTTTTTGAAAAAGATTTTTGGGAAAATCATCAAAATTTTAATTTTTTTGAAGAAAAGGGTTTTCTAAGTGCTAAAACTCATTTTTTATGATTCTTTTATAATTTTTTAATTTTTTTAAAGATTTTTTTTTATTTTTGTGATTTCAGAATTTTGTTGTTTTCGTATTTTTTTGGAAAATTTTTTTGATTTTTGGGGAAATTTTTTATCCATTTTGAATCTAAAATTTTTTATTATTTCCTAAGTTTTTATTTTTTTTCTATATTTTTTTATTTTCTATTTTTTATTTTTAAATTATTTTTTACATTTAAAATTTTAAAAAAATCTAATTTCTATTTTTCCTATTTAAAAATAAAAAAAAACAAACAAACAAACAAATAATAACAAAAAAAATAATAAATTTAATTTAAATTTAATTTAGAAAAAAATAAATAAAAAAAACAAAAAAAAACGACTTTCCGGGTCCCGGGGTTTGGGGCGCGGGTCGGTCGGGTCGATCGGGCCGGCGGCGGGAAGGCCTTCCGGGGTTCCGTGGGCCCTTGCAGCGGGGAGGTGCGAAACCTAGCTTCTCGAGGGTTCTGAATCCCAAAGGGGGCGTGGTTTTTCTCCCCGAACGTCCCTTGCGGTGGCTCTACTCCGGTTGGTGGGTTTTGGCTTCAGCTTTTCCAGCCCTCCGATTCGCTCCTTTTTTCTCTCTTTCCTCCTTTTGATTCGTGTTTTGGCTTCCCCCCTTCGATCCATTATAACCTTGAAACCAGCGGATAAGCTCGGTTTTCCCACAATTAGCGACGGATTTTCGGGAGAAAAAACCCAAATCCGATTTATGAAAACGTTTGATTTTTTGGATTTGATTCCCAAATTTGATAATGTTTATCTTATTTATGTTTTAAGATCTGTTGTTTTTGCAAAAAATGAATCGAAAAGGCCGAAATACGAATTTTTTTCCCTTTCCCCCGGCGATCTCGGGCTCGAGAGGAACGACACGCCCCACAGTCGCTTTCCCCAGCCAACAAAAGCTGCCACGTTCCCAGGGAAAAGAAAAATTCGCAAAACGTGGAAACTGCTTCCCCGCTTCCGAACCCGTGACCGAGCCCCCCGCGCCCCTTACCATGGTCCACCCGCTGGGCTAGCCTTTTCCTGATTTTCTTTTTTCGCAAATTGCATATATGAATGCATTTTTTATTTTTTTGTATTTTTTTAAATTTTTAAAAATTTTTTATTTTTTATTTATTATTGCCATTTCGAAACATTTTTCAAAAATTTAGTTTTTTTCCCATTTATTTTTATTTTTGAATATTTTTAATTATTTTTGCTAAATTAGGAAAAATTGGAAATTGATTATTATTGATTATTGTGGATTCCTAGGGCAAAAAGGGGTATTTACACTTGTCATGAAGACATCTGTAGCATTATATTTGGTACATGAGAATGGAATTGCATTCCAAATTTTATTCTCATTCTAATGTTTTTAAAAATAGAATCATGATTTCATTCTATCTTATTTATTATTATTAATTAAAATTATTATTCTTTATCTTTAACATAATTATGCCATTTAATAATTAAGGGCATTTTGATAAATACTAATATATATATATATTCCATTATATAATATTTTCAAATATATAAATAGATTTATCATTCCCAATTCAGATTTTATTTCATTCAAATCTAATCAAATTTATTACATTCTATGCTATTTCCTATACTAAATATGATATAACTATTTTCGTTATACAAAGAACAATTAATGCTATTTTTTATATTAATATTCAATATGAATAGTTTGTATCTTAAAGTACATGCAATCAAATACCATCTTCCTAATTTGAATAATTTCACGATTTAAAAGAAACACCAAAATAGTCGGAAAAAAAGCCCCAAAATGCAAGCAAACCACCGTACATCCTCGGTGGCAGTAGTTCCCTCCATTTCTTCGCAAGATGGATTTCCAATTTCGAATAGCGAAAAGCGCTATAAGACGACGTCGTAGAATCGAACACGATTACAAGGAGGAAGATTCCTCAATGCCCTGCCATGGAAGTTTATTAGTTGTGACTATGTTTTATGTTTTTTGGTGGGGTTGATTTATTTTTTAATTTTATTATTAATTTATATATTAAAAATAGAAAATTAAAGATAGTTAAATAAAAAAAAAAAAATAATTAAATAATAAAATAAAAATTAGATTAATTTTATTAAATAATGGACGTGCGGTAAAAATTACACGACGCCTTGTGTAAAATGCCGTTGGCCTATTGCATTTCAACGCCCAGTTCCAACCGCCAGACTCTCCCACGTTCCCAAGGGCGCGTATCTACACGCTCTCGAAACTTCCATTCCTTACCTCTTCCCACGCGCAATGTAGCGCGTTAACAACTTAACCCCCATGTCAGATGCAAACCCCCACGCGGTTGTTTATGTCACCCATTTTTCGACTCAATACAAAAAGCAAACCAAAAACCAAAAAAAAAAAAAGAGTTAAATTATAATTTTTATTTCGTTTCAGACCAAAAAGTGCCAAAATCAAAATTCCCTGGAAAAGTAAAAAAGAACGATAACAAGAAAGAATAAAGAAAGGGAGAGAGAGGGGGAATGTTTGATTTAGGAGTTATTGTGTTGCTCTGATCTCAAAGTCTGATTCGGAAGCGAACCGCCGAGTCTTGATTGTGTGAGTTTGAGTTCGGATCGGAGCAAGTCAGGTTTTGTTGAAGATGAGTGGATGGGAGAGGGTTAAGTCGTCGAATTCGAGATTTAGTCGCGTTCAAACATTAGCAGCGGCGACCGTGCGCCCTCGTCTAGAACGGTTCGACTCGGTCGAGTTCAACCGCAAGCTCCGACTCACCGAACTATCTACTGCAATGATCGCGAGGCCATTCCATCGTCCGATTCAGGGTCGTTGTGTAATTTTCATCTGTTTAATTCATTTAGGTATATGTTTATGATGTTTGAGGTTTTAGGTCTTAATGGATGATGGAAGTTGAAAAGGAATCGCTGCTATGCTGACATAAGTTCATCTTTTTCCCTCCAATTTATTAGGAACTGTTCTCATTAGTTGTAATGATGATTCAGATTGTTTAGTGTATTCAAGAATCAGGTCTATTGGCACGCATACTTATGAAGCTATATTTGAAAGTGATGTTGACTCTTTGCTTGAATGTCAAATTGAACAGATTAATACGCTTTCTCATGGTTGGAAAGCTGCATTAGTAGTGTGATTGCGTTGATACTGCATCTATATGGAGGAAACATTAATGGAGACAGAGCTTATAGGAGAAAATTTGTGTGGGAACCCTTCAAGAAAGCTTTCAGTTGCTAGTTTGGTTTTAGAGAAAATATAGACATCAACATTACACGGTATTGTCAAGTTTATAATGGTCTCTGATGATGGAGAAAATGATGCAGTAAGGAAGTCCATTAGGCATATTAGTTGTGCTAATATTATACTGACCGGGCTGAATAGTTTCGATGTGTTAATTGTGGTTTATTATAGTAATATTTGAGCATTGTTATTGTGGTCATAACAAGTATTTGGTCTTCATCAATGTGAGACATGTTTTTATCTTATATGCGTTGTATATGTGCTAGAAATTCTGCTTACTTGGTTCTTTTTTTTTGCTGCATCTGGAATAATAATAAAGGGGAATTCCATCTCTACAACCAAGTACAACTTCTTTTCTTTTATACCAAAAGGGCTGTTCGAACAGGTAATTATTTTGAACTTTGCCCAAAAAGAAGCTCAATTTATTTAATTATTTGCTTATATTTGATAGTTATATGTGTTGTGTAAACTGCTGATTAATTATGTCTTCACACTGACAGTTTAGGCGAGTGGCAAATTTATACTTTCTCATGATATCGATTTTATCAGCAACACCATTCAGGTAACTCAAATCAATTTTCAAGTTGTTTGCTTGGAGTAATTTGACTGCGTCATTGTGTACTTGGATTCTTTAGAAGTTAGAACGGACTCTTCATGATGACAGATTTTTACTGCTTCGTGTTTGCTTTCATATATTTAAATTTATCTTCCTGCATGTCTGCTCTCTACTGTTTCTTACCGATGAAGAAAAGTTTGCCTGTCGTTGATGTGCTTAGGGGACATTGAATTGCTTAGGCTCTGCTTGCTTAAGGTGTAAGGAGTAGATGGATGATTAGGCTCTTTGCAGGCTTGAGTTCACTTGTGGTTTAATGCATGCATACCCTGGTCTAGTCTTTCCTCAGTTGGAGGTATTTCTTGAGTCTCAGGAGACATTGCTTCTGCTGCTTTAAATCTGTATTTCAACGACTTATTTTCTGAACATGATAGTTTCTTCCTGTTCATACATAGTTTATAAAGCACTACTTGCCTAATGATTTCTCCTAGAATTTATTGCTGAAGACATTTTTGGGGAGATTACAATTGTTATTATTTAGGAATATGTATTTGGAATATTGGACTGGCCAATGTTTGACATGTGCTGCTTCTGGCCATTTCTACTTTTAGAGTTAATAGGATGCTCTACTTCTGTCATGCGCTCCCTTTATAAGTTTTGCTTTGGCCAAATAGAATGTGACATCACTTAAATGTATTTCTCACATGCAAGCTAATGGTGCTTGGAGTCCAGAGGATTCATAGAATTATTATAGGATTGTGGTTCTGCAAATAGGTGTGTTAGAATTAAATCTTCATTAAGGACTGTAAAAGTGAGAATCATTTTCCTTCTGGAAATTGGCATTAAAGAAAGGAGATGATTGGTTACCTAATAATTTTTTATAAAATTTTTAATAGAACTGCAACCAACTCATTTGAAAGCTTGAAATTTGAATTTATATTTTTAACAGAAATAATAAGAGTGCATAAAATGTCACATATAACCACATAATCTAGAATATCCCTTCTGAATTTACCCAAAGAAGGAATAAGAAGAGTGCAAGTGAAGGGATAACTATTGGTAAGGTCTTAAGTGAGTGCTTTTGGAGTGATGCTGAAAGACATAAATTCTGGAACTAGCTCTATGGATTCTAAATTACCCAGAAATCAACGCATGATACACCTGAAATATTTCACAAGCACATATTCTTCTGTTCATATTGTTTTAACTTTGTAAAATTTTCTGAATGTAAGTACTGTGTTCTCACTTATTTTTGCGATGCAGTCCTGTGAGCCCAATAACAAATATGCTCCCTCTCAGTTTGGTTCTTCTTGTATCACTCTGTAAAGAAGCCTATGAGGATTGGGTGAGTATGTCTATGTTTATATCATCATTCATGTTGTCGCAACAATCTCATACATTAAAAACAAGTCACTTGGTGCATATGTGGTTAGCATAAGTGTGTATCAACCCAAGCACGGTCCTGAATGTTTTTATCCTGAATTGTGGTTTCCAGAAACGTTTTCAAAATGACATGGCAATAAATAATACTCTTGTGGAGGTATTGCTAGATCAACGCTGGGTACGTATCCCATGGAAGAAGTTGCAGGTTGGAGATATTGTGAAAGTGAGTAAGGTTTCTTAAGCATAAGACTATTTTTTTCTTTTAACTATTAGAAGACATCTGTCTTTTAATCGTGTTCACTATGTGTACCAACCCCCCCGGGGTAGCCAGTGTTTGTTTTGGCAAAATGGCAACCAGGAACTGTGGGTTTTCCCTACTTGAAAGATCTTCAAGATGGAATTGGTTGGATCGGTTCCCAAACTGGAACTGGGAACACCTGTCCCAGCTGATAGTTCTGTTAACTGTCCTGAAACTGTGAAAACATTTTTGGTTTCTCTATTTTAGCACTGGGAATTGCCGGTTCTGGTGACCTGGTTACCCTTAACTGGAATGGGTATTTTGTTTTCTTGTTGTTAGAGGATCAAATCCCAGAATCAATACAATCTATTGCAATAGCTTTCAAATAAGGGGGCGAATAAAAGATATATATCTGAAATGACATGGTATTTAGGTTTAGAGATTCTTGTTGAGAATATCCGTGTTTATTATCAGGGTTATACACTTATACCGATTTATAAACATAAGGCAAACACACAGTTTTACTGCAGTTTTCTGTCAATACATTATTTGATAGCATTTTAATTTCATTGCAGTTTTGGAGTCTTGATGGCTGTCTGTAGTGGGTGCAAGATTCTTTTTTTTTTTTTGGTCGTTGATGCCATCTTCAGTCTTCTGCACAGTATACTGTGTGACCATCCCTTCTGCTGTTGCACATACATGGTTAATAATTCTGTTGTATCTGCCTCCTGTGATTTCGCAGGTTAAGCAGGATGGATTCTTTCCAGCAGATCTACTTTTCCTTGGTTTGTACGAATGCAGATGGTATCTGCTACATTGAGGTTCGATTTTCATTGTTTCTGGCTGTCCTTGTCTTGATCTTTTATGATTGATGAGATTGTGTTTATGTATGAGTTTTTCTTTCTCTCTTTTTCCTCCAACTGTTATGTGTTTCTGTTGTTGTACCTGTTTGTGTTCATTGTTTGACTTTGGTGGTGCAAACCTTTTTTGCATTGTAGACAGCTAATTTAGATGGCGAAACAAATTTGAAGATCCGAAAAGCTTTGGAAAGGACTTGGGATTATACAACTGCTGAGAAGGCATCGGAATTCAAAGGTTTCTGATCATTTGTTGTTTAAATTTGCAAAATGCCATAATGATATTCCCTTGAATTTATTCTCGCCATATTCTTTTGTCCTTATGCTTTTTATAATGGTTTCTTACTCTTTAAATGTGAAAATAGTGCTGTTATTTTTCAAAAAATTTTTCTCATGCTTATTCTTGAAGCCCAACTATACATTTTCTGTAGTGAAAGCATACAAGAACTTGAGATTGTTTTACCATTTTTAAATGTCTACTGAACTAGGAAAAGTTGCGTTTTTCCTGTTGGATAGAGGGGAAAAACCGATTGAGTGGAACTTGTTAGAACATTGCCAGAACTGGGTGTTTGATTTCATTTCTTTTTGATGTTTCCTTCAAATTCTTTTTTGCAAAGGAAAGCCATATTTACCTAGCTTGATCTCTATTTCACTATAAAAGCTACCTATAACAGTGATGCGATTTTAATGTAATTTTTATTCATTCTCTAAGAATCTCCCCTTTTGCTTTCTTTCATTTCACTTGATTTTGTTATTGGTTGTAGAGTATAATTCAGTGACTCAGTCACGGGTCTATTAACTACATAATTTAGATCAAATGGAGTTTGTGTATTTGTTTGTGTTTCTTCACCTTGTTTTTAGTACTTAAGGTGAATTACAATCTTATAAACATGGAAAATAGATAATAGTTCAACTTATCTGTTATTCCTATAGAAAAAGATATATTCCCTAACTTGCTAAAATAAAAATAAGATGTCCTCCTAATAAAGACTATATTACTAATAACAGAAATAGCAAAAATCAAGCTCTCCTACAATGAAATCTCCCTACAAAAGCACCCTTAGCAGATTTCTAACAACTTCAAATGAATTTCTCCAGCCTTTACATAAGCAAGCATTTTATCCACTCAATTCTACAATTTCTTGGTTATGATTTTTACAACTGCTCACTACTCATCTTTTGGGTCACACATATACTTGCAATGGGGATTATTGTCGATTGTCTCTTTGTTCTTGCTCATGGGATTTTTTTTCATTGTAAACCAATGGTTTTTGAATTATGGAAGGTGAAATAGCTATTGACAGGATTAACATCACTTCTCTCCATTTTTTACCTTTTGTGCACCAAGTGAATAGCTGTGTCTCTTTTGTCCACTTCACTCAATGGTTTGTTACTGTTTCAGGTTTTCTTGTATAAGGAAATATGAATAACTAAATGAAATGCAAAGAAAATAAGTTAAACTAAGCCGGGTGTCCTGCAAATACTAAGGTCATTTCTATTGGAGTAATCATGCTACTTTGAAGAGATTCATTGTTGATGTATACCTTCACTGTTTCATCCCATAAAAAAATTTGTCTATATTTCTGATTGAAAATCTTACCATGTGTGGCTGTCTCTAGTGTTAACTTTGGGCATTCATGTACATTTTGATAGGATCTCTAATCTTTTTTTGGCTGCAGGATGCTAGTGCTAAGTACTTTTGCCATGTGATTTTTAATCATTTTGATACACACTAAATTATAACCAACTTATCTAAAAATGTCAACCTGTATTTTATAATGTAGCATGTATATTTATATTTATATTTCAGCAGTTTTTCCTGCATGTGGTCGAGACACTGATTAAGGCTTAGTATGCAGATTACTGAGTCATAAAACAATCAAGGGCCTGAACTCAGGACATTTCGTTTTGATTTCATGTTAAATACACAATTACCTAAAATCAACTCATTTAGGAATTGAATCTTTTGGATAGGTGCAGGTTTTTATATTTATACTTTAACAAACAATACATGTTTCCTATTAGTAGCACAAAAGACCGTTTCTAGCACAGCCATGATTTTATCATAGCTACTTATTGGAATAATAATAAATAACAATAGAGCAACTGAAGTAAACAATCATTCTTGATTTTTCTTTGGTGTCAATTCCGTAGTCTAGTTTCTTTTGGCTGTGAGAAATGATATGCGCCATTGTACAGTATGTTGGTTGGATCTCTTTTGTCTCTTTGAATTCTTGTCCTTAGGAAATGATTTTTCTTCAGTCTAGTTGTCAAATCCTAGTTAAATGTTATTATGGACATCACATAGATTGAGATTGTGGCTAGTTTAGTTCATAAGAGGCTGTTATTGTACGCATGTTTAGAAGTTACTGTTCATTTTTTCAATAATTGTGAAGTTACCTTTCTCTATGTTATTTAGAGATGAATCTAATGTAAATTTGCTGATTACTGCAGGTGAAATGCAATGTGAACAACCAAACAACTCGTTATACACTTTCACTGGCAATCTCATATTCCAAAAGCAAACTTTACCTTTAACTCCCAATCAAATTTTGTTGCGGGTAGGTTATTATCTTTTTGATTCCTGTATGCCGTGCTATTCTCTTGTCATTTCTCTTATTAAGCTGTAGATGAAGATTACCTTCTTACACCTGTTGTGTGACTCCTAATAATGTTATGCTTTACTAATTTTCAAATTTGTATTAGATTCTGTGGAAGCTGCTGATGTTTGGATTTAATTATTTTT